>JAKCPI010026573.1:0-34974 GCA_023213315.1 Euborellia annulipes | reverse complement strand
ATTATACTCAAATTATCAAGAATTTATGATATTTATATTGGGTGTGCACGAAATTTAGAGCACATGTAGCTCCTCCATTTTACATACATTTTTATTTATTTTATTTATTTATTTATATGGAAGTTTGCTGACAAAAAAAATCTTTGGGGTTTGGAGCAATGGCCGCAGGCTAAAAGCTAAAAAAAAAAAAAAAAATTTAAAAAGTTATCAAGAATAAGATCAAGAGCATTTAACAAATACGTCCGAATTCAGAGATAAATTATGAACTTCAAGCGACAAAATACAAACAAACTATTTTTCTATTTATGAAACAAATCAAGTAAAATGAAAATATTCTACTACAAATTTTATACTAATTTTTTTAACATTATAATTTGAAAAGCTTTTATTTAAAAATAAACATAAAATATAAAAAGGATGCTAAACGACGATGCTAGATGTAAATTTCGTTAGCAGAAGCAAGGTCCTAGGCCAAGGAGACGGGATCTACTTTTTTACACCATTTTATTTTTCGTGCATCCATTAAATTGAAATTCTCTTTATTAAATTAAATTAAATTTATATTTTAAAACACCCTTTGGGGCATCAAATAATATATTCCTATTTCCTATTTTGCCCTGAACTTTTTATAAAGTTTAAATGGAAAAAATATTCCATAAGGATGCTCGGAGGTTATTAATTTATAAAAGAAAAGTGTTTAATTTTTATTTATCCGTGAATAGAGTAATCAATATATGCTATCAATCAACATTCCATTACCTCTCTAAGGCAAGCCATATCACTTTTAAAACATAAACCAACCCCATAAAGCTTTCTATTAAAATAAAAATATGATAATTATAAAAATTCAATTAAATGTTCGACCTAAGGCCCAACCTTAATTTGGCTGATAATAAATTCAACATTTTTTTTTTTTTTTTTAAATAGTAAAGGAAGTTAAATATAAATTTTTTACCGTTGTATTTAGATAATTATTAATATGCAATTTTTTACTATTAAAAATGATTTCCTATATTTTAAAACATACCCATTAATTTATTAATTTCCCTCATAAATGGTCATTAAAAGAGAGAAAAAAGCAAGATGTTTATAAGCGACAAGACCTACAATTTTTACAAAATGCAAAATTGTATAATAAAATTATTGCTATGAATTTCCACATGGTTTAAAATATGTTTTAAAAAATTTAAATTTCACTATAGCTAAAGTATAATAAAATATGTTAAAATGTCATTTTCCAAGCTCTGATGATCACCAGATATAAATTTTATTAAACTATAACCGGTAAAACCAATTTGAAATTTATTGAATTACCACTAGTTCACCAAATTTCTTCTATTCTAATCATTACCCTTTATTTTTCACCAAAAGAAAGGGAGAAAAACCCTTTAATTTATTATTCTTAAGAAGTGATGGTTCTGAAGCCCTTCCTCTCAACGTAATTTATTATTCATTGCATTTATCGGAAAATCAAAAAGCCTCTCTATAAAAACTTGAATTTTCTTATTCAAAAATTCATATCTTAAAATTTCATTAATATTTTTGATTATTTTAAAAAATTGTAAACCAACAAATAAATTAAAAAAAAATGACTTTAAAATAAAGAAAAATATTTTTATGATTAATAAAAAAAAAAAAATATAGAATTATAATAAAAATTTTTCATAAAAGAAGTCTAAAATTTATCCAGACACATAAAAACGCGGATTTATCTTAGAATAAATTAAATCTATTTTATATGGCGTTTTATGATCAATATTTGTTTATTTAAAATGTTCTTTAAAAAAAAAGATTATATTTTTCAATCTTTTATGTTTTCGAAAGACGGATAATGATGAAGTCCTTTATTATAAATTTACAAGTGGTAGGGCCCGCCTTCGGCGGGCTATGCCCCTCGACTCCCCTTGCTCGCCTTAGGCTAGCGAATGCATCAAGTTTATTCTTGCTCATTGTTTGGAAATCTTAGGCGTTTAAAGTTTAAAATTTTTAATTTCCCTCTCTGACTCCCACTTCCTGTAACTCTGGCCAATCAGCGAAAGAACAAGCACATACACACAGGACAGGAAGTCAGTGGCCTCCAGTTTATATTTAGTAATGATTTTAGTATAACAATCGAGGAAAAATTAGAAAAAAAACACAAATAAAAAGTCAGAAGAATGTAGGACTACCGTCGTGCCACAAGTGCCTGTAATTTTAATTTTTAATTAAAAAATATATTCCCCATAATTATACCTCTATAGACAGAGGAGATATTCAAGCTACTAAACTTTCGTGCATGCCTCCCTAACGAGTCCACTATAGACACATGATTTGTAAGACGTTGTCACGTCAAAAAAAATTTTAGAATTCATAAATATTTTTAAAATAAATAAATAATCTTTTTTATAATGTAACTCAAGTGAAAAACCTACTTTTAAGACACTTCAGGGCTAAACGTTTTGGTTGCCTAAGCTCAAGGCTCTACTCTCGAGCACTTCTGGCGCCGAATTTTCCAGAGAATAGAGCAACAATTTAATTAATTTTAAACAATTCCAAAGGATACCTGAATATTGTATGAGAAATAAAATAAATTTTATATTAAATCATCCAACAAAACAGCGACGCCTGGTGCGTAGGCACGGCGCGCAAATTTACCGCTCTGGTCCTCGAAATATTTTATTATTTGATCTTTTGAATAACTACGACTGTTATCTCAAAAAACAGCAATTACGATAATTATTAAGAAATTGCAAATCTTAAAAGACGATACTAAAAATCTTAAATGTGTCGCCAAATTAAATTCCAAATGGCCATAAGTTTATTACTTCTTATTTTTCTAATTACATTTAAATATGCATATTTTGCGAGTATCCCGGATCCCGCGTCTTAGTGCTCCACCCCTCTCCAGCGTTTTATCTCCAAACCTGAATGTCAATCTTAAAAATAATGAGTTTATGAATCATGAAGAATTTACAATGGATTTATTCAATTAAAGCCAATGAGATGGTGCTATGGGAAAGGAATAATTATACTCTTAAAATGAAAGAGATCTTTCTTAGGATGAGAATGAGTAGGTCAGTAATATGATGAAAGACATCTAAAAATAAATATTAAATAAAAGGAAAAATGAAGAGATAGAGCCGAAAGAGGTGAAGCACAAAGATTAATGAAGGGAGAATTCATTTAAGCTTCTTATTAAAACATACAATTTTATTTTTAATAGTAATGAAATTTAAAGAAGCTATCAGAAAATGCAGCGTTTCCCAAACTTTTTTGACCGCGGCCCGAGATTTTAAAATTTTTCGAGACCCACCTTAGAGGAAAAAAAAACAATTATTTACAAACCAAATTTTATTTTTTAATAAAAATCAAGTTATTTTTAATTTCAAGAAGAGTGGCTGAATATATTTGAGTGGTGAGGATATCCAGGCAGCCAAAAACAATAAAGAAAATTATATTTATCTTTATTTCATATGTTTGTCGACGTTTCAGCCGATATTCCGGCCTTCATCAGGACAAATGCTGTTTGACTCTATGAGCTCGAGGCAAACAGCATTTGTCCTGATGAGGGCCTGAATATCGACCGAAACGTCGACAAACATATGAAATAAGATAAATATAATTTTCTTTATTGTTTTTGGCTGCCTGGATATCCTCACCACTCATCAAGTTATTTTTTTTTAAGTTATATTAAAGAGTACAAATACACACTGCCACTATTCCTATTTTTGAGTTTTTACAATTTTTTTTCGTGATACGGCAAAATTTTTTCTACGGCCACGGGTCGCACTTTGGAAAACCCTGAGACAGCGCATTTAAAAAGGCTGTTAAATAAAAGTCTTTTTCAAAGATTACTTTTATATGAGATGCCCTCACTCATTACTTTTATATCCAATTAAACTTAAATATTTACATAAAACAATCAAAATTTACTTTTTCTACATTCCATTGTCCAGGATCATTAGGGTGGATGACTACAACCAAGTAATTATGCGTGGTAGGAGGGGGATTATTTGTATCATCCCCAATAAATACATTTTAAAGAATATAAAATATTTTTTATCTAACTACGTTTAATTTCCAATACTCTACAATTATTTATTTATTTATTTATTTTTTTAGTTTACACAGAGAGAGAGAGGGTGAAGTTAAAGCTCTGGTTTAAAAAAAAGTTGTTTCGAATTGCTATAGAACACAAAAAATGTTTCCTTCTATAATACAGTATGAAAAAAGACATAAAAAATTTTAAAATTCCGATTTTACACAGCATGTTTGTTAAACATTGAAATATTTATTATGTATGATGTTTTAATTTCTATAACTTTATTGAATCAGGTAATAAACATCACAAACCATACGATATCAGAATTTTAAGAAATATTAAAAAATTTAAAAAAAATATATTTTTTTTTTAATTTGCCTTCTCTGCTGCTGAGAGCACTGAGGTGTTTTCTTGATGTACTATCTATCTTGCAATATTATTGTGACTAAAGCCCGGTAGTTAGGCAGTAACAGCACTAAAGCTTTCTTGTCTTTGAGAGAAATAACTTGTTTAAAGTAGACCGAAAGAGACTTTTTAACCTTTTTAAACTATTGAAATTATCTTGTTACAAAATGCATTAATTATCTTCAATTCCTCTAATCAATTGACTTAAAAATGTTTAAATCGTTTTTCTTTTTATCATAAGTGAAAAATTCTCCTCCCTTAAAAAAATTATCCTTTTTCGAACCACTTGGTAATAAAATTTAAGGTACCTAAAATTTCTGGCTCTAAAAATTCAAGCTTTATACCACTTGGAATTTTGTCCGTTCGCAACAACTTAATTTATTAAGCAAATATTTCCAAGAGTAAGACACCGCCCATCCTTCGGTGTCATTTGACTTGGAAATATTTGCTTAATAAATTAAGTTGTTGCGAACGGACAAAATTCCACACGATTAAATTTTTTTTCGTATAACTTAATAATATTATATGAGAAGATTTTTAATAAATAAAATCGTTGAGTGTTTACACCTTGGTATACACCAAAATATATAGTGATGTTTAATGATTTTACGCGCGAGAATTATAGCCTGTAAACATCAGTTTTATATATTTTAATAAGCTTTGACTTGGCTATAAGGTAATAAATTTCAATTCATTGCCTGATGAATGGGAATAAATTCATATTTAAAAAAAATTCTAATTTAAAGATGAATTAATAATATCCAACGGGTTGAGATTTTAAAAACGTCAATAGATGAATTGAACATCGCGATTTTGAAAGGACCTCCCGGTGCTATTTGAAATGTAAATGCATTTTCTTTTTTTTTTATAGATGTCTCCGGAAGCCCATAAAGGTCTGCTGAACCGAACAGTATACACTCCGCCCCATAGCGGAATGTGCGGGCTGCCCTTGAAACCTGGCAAAGAACTGATTCTTCTAAGTGGACACATGAGGAATGGACACCCGGTGGTCGCCTGGTGCTCCAGCCTCTTCTCTCCATGGAACAAACTCACCAGGAGGCAGCGTAAAGGCATCCTGAAGCTCTACGGCGCCCACTGCGAATGCCAGGTACCAGCACCTCGCCTTTTTTTTGCAACATTTATTCATTCATTCATTATAATCGCCAAGTGGAAATTGAAATTTTAATTAATTTCTTTGATGCCTTTGTCTTTGAATTGCATTCATGTTAATAGAATACGAAAAATTAGTTAGCTCGAAAGTTTTAATTAATATTTTTTATATCTTTTATTCCTTGTGTACATTCATTTTATTTTATTACATCAAAAATGCATAATTCAATATTTCATGAATAAACAGTAGTACTTTTTCTAAAGTAAATATTTAATCCATTGGGTAGGTAGGGTCAGAATTTTTTGCCTTTTATAAAATTTAATATAGAAGTTTTTCCGTTACACTCAGGGGTTAAATGCAAATGTGAATAACGTTACAAGTAGCTAAAAGTGCAATTTTTTCTCTTCTCAGCCTAAATTTGTTTAAGGTGCGCGTCTCAAAAAGTCGTTAGAACACTAATGACTACCGAGTTACTCGAGGTGGCAAGAGATGGCGTTAGTTTTTCCCATAGGAATACAAGGGATTTATTCCATTTTATTTTAAAGTTTCCAGCTAATTAATTAAGGGTAGAAAATTAATTATTTTTTAGCACAATGATTACTAATTTAATTACCTATAAGATATAGAGCGGATTTTTTAAAAATATCTTTTATTTAATGCGATTAATCTAAAAAAAAAAATTTATTTTTTCGAAAATCAAAAAAAGGGCTTCTCTAAGTTGTAGATATTTTAAATAGCTTTAATTTAAAAAAAAATTTGAGGTCGATAGCTTCTAAATTGTGGCCGCTGGAATCTCCCAAAATTAGCACCCCGAGACGCGCACCTTAAAGATAGAATTAGCCTATAGAACTATATTAATTAAAACCCTCGGAGTAAATTGGGAATTTAATCTGTTATTATAATAAATAATGACAGAAATGAAGAGCCATGCAGCCAGGTAGGAAGCCTTTATTATTAAATCAAACTCAAATACAAGTCGTTTCGGCCAATTTTATTTTGCCATCTTAAGAGTTATAAAAAAATGTAAAATCGTCTGTCCATAAGCCAGTCATATACATAGCTTATGTATAATTTTTGCAAATGCAAATATATTTATTGATACATGTTGTTTTATAAATAAGCTATTGTATATGACTGGCTTATGGACAGATGAATTAACAACTCTATTTTTTTTTTTTAACTCTTATACAACTGAAGATGGCATAATAAAATTCGTCGAAGCGTCTTGTAATAATAAAGTTTGGTATAATAATAGAGGCTTTCCACCTGGCTGCATTCCTCTTCATTTCTTTGAATGAATTCTACACAGCCATTTTCTTCAATAATTATTATAATAAATAGACTGATTTATGAATCGCTGTAGTCCACCTACGACTTACTTTAGCGCCTAGTCAGAGCCCTAAACTCTCCGGAGGAAGAAAATAATTAATTTTTAAGAAGCTTTTTAAACCCCTTTTCGCCTATTTCTTCCCAGAAAGCCTTAGCTCAGTATAAGGAAGTGGTGAAAAGGCTGAACCTTATTATCATTTTCTTATTAAACTAGCCGCTCCCCCAAATTCGACGGTCATCGCGTCCAGCGAAACTTCGTCCTCCTTCACTCGCCTGCGGCGTACCCTGTCCATTCCTTGAGCCACAATTTTTTAGACAACTCGATTCAGACAATTAATATAAATACTTATACGTTTATTAAGAAATATAGAAATATTTATAACTTCGTTATATACACACCTTCAACTCATCTTAAAAAAAAAAAAAATCCAATGGGATATAGAGAATAGAGCGGGAAAGACAGGCACTCACAAATAGACAACCCGAAATTACATATACTATATACTAATAATTAATCAATAAATAAATAATTTATTTTTCTTTCTGCAAAGGTGGAACGCGGCGGCGGACGAAACAATACAACAAAATATTGCTCCAGTTTCGGATATTGCGAAGAACAATTCGCGATCTGCATGAGAGATGCCAACGAGAATTGCTATTGGTCAGGCGACAAACAATACAAGGCGTGCAGGAAAAAAAACTATTCAATGCTCTTTTGATTTGAAGAGACAGACGTGACCAACAAAAGACTTTTCACTCCTGAAAAGTCTGAATAAATTTTGTGATTAAAAAAAAAAAAAGAAAGAAATTTATTGGACTCTTTTGAGCAATGGAAGTGTATTTATTATTTTTAGTTTACCTTTGGACTGTGCCAAAAAATGAACTCTGTAAATAGTTATTTAAATAAGTTTTATATATATATAGTTATAGATACTCAAGAATAGTTTTTAATTAATTTAAAATTTAACAAAGCATGTGTATATGTATGTATATTTTGATTTCTTTTGTTTGTATATTTATTTAAAAAAAAATTAAAAATAAAAAAGGCTGAAAAATTTTAAAGAAATAAATAAAATATTTTGATAATAATAATAACAAATTTTTTCATTTGTTATTCCACTTGTAAAAAATTATGTGTTAATGATAAATAGCAATTAGGATATTCCTTCTACATATTACGTCTAAAATTCAAAAATGGAACACTGTTGTTGTTCACTAAATGAAATAAAAATAAGGTGTCTACTTACCATTTCGCGGTAGTTCGGGAAGTAGCTTTGCTCGATGAGTGGGAAGTTATCTTTGCCAAGACGTCGCTGGATTTGTAATAAATGCGCATAAACCCAGGGTTTATCCTAAAAGAACAAAAAAAACATCAGTTAATCAAATTTTTTTAAATATTTGGGGTCCAAGCATTTTTATTTAAGCCATTTGGTAGCCAAATGGCTTAAATAAAATCATCGAACTGCCTGGGATCCGAACCCGCGACCTTTGGTTTAGAAGGCCAGCACGCTACCAACTACACCAAGGCCCGAGGGCTAATCAAATTTTGATACTCCTATCTATTATTATTTTATGATAATAATTATTACCGAAAGACTCTTCTCGTAGGGATTTTATCCAAACATTTGGATAGACATTTTAACAGCAAAAAAGATTTTTTCAAGGGAATTTTAAGTATTTTAAATTTAAATAATCAGACTTTCTAGGAATTTTATGTAAACAGTTGAATTTCAATGTCTATCTATGTAGATATTTTTCCTAAGAGTCATTTCTTCATCAAATAAAAAAACGATCATCACTTTCTCTCAGGTTCTTAAAATAGTCCCGATAAGAATACCTTAATTTAATTATTAATTTAATTATTTGTTTTATTTTAATGAAATCGTGATTTTTTTTCATTATCAAAGTAAAAACGCTTTACAAAAAAAAATAAATACAATAAATAAAATAAAATACCCCTCTTCTCCCCGTTCATTTCTTTAGACCAGGTCGGTCATATTAGAATGAAGAGGTTTGAAGATTATATGCAGCCAGCGGCGTAACTAACCTTTGAGGGCGGGGGAGGGGGGGGGGCGAAGATCAACTAGGGGGCCGTTTTTCAAATTTTAAAAGAAAACTATCAATTTTTTAGACAATTAATGGAAAGGATATGATAAAATCGCCGTCCCTGGGCTATATCTTAGGTCCCCTAGGGCGCCTATGTAGATATTGAGGGACGCCAAAGGCCTGATGCACCCTGGGCCCCCCTTCGTCCCCAGTTGGTTACGCTACTGTATGTGACAATACATACTAGTACTTGGGTTAATATTATTCACATATTATCAGGCAAATGAATACTTTTAGAGATACGCATTGATAAATTATAAAAAAAAATGTTGCCATCTTCAGTTGCATAAGAGATTTTTAGAAAATAGAGTTGTTTATTCCTCTGTCCATATACAATAGCGTGTGTATAAAATAACAATGCAAATATGATATAACTAGTTGAGAAGCGAATTTCGAAAAAATCATTATTGTATATGACTGGCTTATGGACGATTAACATCTCTATTTTCCAAAAAAAAAAAAAAAAAAAAACTATATGCAACTGAAGATGGCACAATAAAATTGACCGAAACTTCTTGTAACAAAGAAGTTTGATATAATAATAAAGGCTTCCTACCTGACTGCATTCCCTCTTCATTTCTGTTATTGTATTTCATGGTAAAATATGGAAAAAATGGTAAAATAAATATTTTTGGTTAGAGATAATAGAAAAAATAAAATAAAAAATTTTGCAATATTTTAGTTTCAATTGCGTTTTAATGGCCTACCACAACAGTTCCCCCCCCCCCCAACCTTTTTTGATGTGCGGCCCACTTTTGCCGTAAAAAAAACGCTGAGGCCCATACTAGGGTATACTGGGTATAAATGTGTCCGTGTATGTGTAAGTAAAATGGATTGGTATAAAATTAGTTGGGTCAGGTTTGAAAAAAGTCAATGCTATTTTTGATGAAAACTGGATTTTTGAAGAATACTGGATAGCCTTAAATCGCACTAAACCTTCAGTTTATCTTTGTATTATTTTTCAAAAAAACTAAAGTTGAAAAAGCTCTTTTATTTTTATTATTATAAATTTTTAGATTTGACTAAACACTTAACTACTATTTGTTAAATATAATTTTATATAATCGAACAGAAAGATTGACAAATAAATATGAAATGAAAAAGAAATATGAACAGATTTATGCTGAGGAACTTTGACAGATGAAACAATCTAATCTATTCCTATTCGTTCTATTAATTATGTATTATTTGAGGTAATTTTAAGCAATAAAAGATTCTAAATAATAAATTTCTAGTTTTATTGCAATTTGAAATTAATTTTGTCCCTTTTGGACGAAAACAATGGGAATGCTTAAAGTTTAAGGAAAATCTTGAAAATTTCAAAGTTCAAAGGCGATGGAAAAAAATATGACCTCTATGGATAATGTCAACCCTAATTAATTTGAATACATATCAATTGGAATAAATAGGGACCGGGAAGCGCAAAAGTCGTTTTGAAAATCTCAAAAAACGTTTCTTTTTGTGAGATCAGTGAAGAAAATCTAGAAAAGTCTCAAAATTGACAAAAGTCGAAAGACTTTTTTTCCGCTCTCTAATTATAAGTATAAATTTTTATCTTTCATTAGACGTCCGCGGCCCACCCCCCTGGGTCTGGGAACCGCTGGCCTACCATATTAAGTGAGGAATTAAATTTTTTTGTAATTTTCGTATAAAAAAGTAACAAATAAAACCATTCAAATGGAGGGGGGAGGTGGGGGTGAGAGCGACAAAGATCAATCACAGCAGTCGTGATAACATCTTGCCTTGAAGCCTTTTTTTTTTGAAGATAATCCTTAATAAGAAGAAACTTTTATTTTTCTACTCAAACAGAAATCATTCTGATATTTTTCATTTTGCCTTTCTCTAATAAATCAATAAAAAGAATGATAAATGACAAGAATTTTTCAAGATTCTAAGCAAATCAGCAGGATTGTTTCAAATTAAAAATATAGTATTAAATCAAAAAAATGAATTTCTTTTATATTCGTAGGCTATAATCAATCGGCTTTCAGTTTTCTCATCAGGGAATTAAATTTTGGATATAAATTGGAGAAAGGAGTCGTAGCAGCAAAGGAATTAAATAAAGACTTTTATTTAATTAATTAATCTTCGTCGTTTTGGTCGCAAATCACGACCGTCCTCAGACCGATTAATTGTCAAAGTACTTCTTGTATTTTGTATTCTCAGGACGATTAATATATTTAGTTTTTGCCGGTATATTAGAATCAGGGCCGTAGACAGATTTGACGGGCCCCGGGGCTACTTAATAATACGGCCCCCCCCGCCCTAAAAGTTTTTTCCTAGTTTGTGATAGGCTTTTGTGGCCTTCACGCCAACAATTTTTTGAACAGTTTTTGACACAATTTTCGGATCCATTCATTTTCTTTTCATAAGTATAATTTCCTTTTCTTAACTAATAAGTAACAATATCGAAAAAATTATTTTTCGAAAACTTAATTTAATATAAAAAAGAAAAACTAACCTTATTGAAAATATTATGAAAGGGATTAGCATAATCATAGACACTTAAAATTAGTTGAAATTAAGAAAGATAAATGGCTAGATATAGTAAAATATTTATAAATGCAAACTCAATATAATATCAAACTGGTTGGCGAATGGGAAAAGACAGAACATTAAATACTACACAAATAAATGTGCATTGTTTAGTAGGCCTATGCCCAAAAGGTCACGTCATCACAAAAGATGGCTCCATAAGTTAAAATAACCTTTTAAATTATATTAAAAAAATTTCATACAAAAAATTGAAAGTATTTATCAATTTTTTACAAAACTAACTTTGTAGAGAATATATGGCCTTTCAAAATAGGAATTTTATTTTTTAACAATATTCAATAATAAATTTTTACTTTTATTTATTTATAATATAAACATGAGGGAGTGAAATTTTACCAAGGTCAATATATATAACTCTGATTGAATTTTTTCAAATCAAGGGAGGAGACTGTGCTTCTTGAGTACGATGATTTGCTTGACTCGAGTTAAGCAAATTGCCTTATTCACGCACTACCCTCTCCATCGCTCTACCCGTTGTGGTAGGGAGATTTTTGCGTCAATTGACGATGGGGACTCTGTCCCCATACCCAAGCCAAGGGTGAGCAGAGTAATTCCCCTGGCCACAGGATCCCCTCTGCTCACACCTAATGGCTAGCTCGCAAGTATCACTGGATAGCTATGTCCCCGTGCATATGCCGTCACAGTCTGAAAACGCAGGCTAGCCCCTTGGTAAATCATGAGGGGTGTGGGCGAGTACGCGTTTATCCTACTCGGACTCACATTCCCGGGGCTTGATTTTGATCCGATGCCCCACAGCCTTGGAGTGACGGGACTCGAGTCCCTGGACCCAAGACTGTGAGGAGGGGACCGCGGTCTCCACCCACGGGCCTCAAGCCTGCTTTAATACTCCCATAGCCACACTGGCGCAAATCCCTATGCGCCACCAACTACACCAAGCCCGAGGGCAAAAAATATTAAATGCAAATTAGTATGCGAAAACATCGCTTAATTTAATTGGAGGAGAGAGCGTAGGCCTACCTGGAAGTTATAGACGGCCTGTAGGGAGTTGATGGCTGGCAAATTTCCATACATGAGACCCAGCACCAGGCCTTTGTGGTCCACATTGGCATCCCTTGAGTTTTGTCGCACAAGGATTAAATCGGGGCGGAAGCTGCGAGATACCCGAGTACCATTACGGATGACGGTCATCGAGACTGTCACGTGACTTCCGCCAGGCAGTTCATGCGACGGCTGGGCCACGACCGAGAGTTCCGAGAATTCGGCCTGCTCCACGCGAATATCATAATCCCCGTGGATGCGCTTTCCTCGGAAATATTTCGACCTAAAACAAATATTATAATTGTTAATCATAAATACAGTATATTTAAAATGTGAAATAACATTACTGAATATTAAAATTTTTAGGAAATAAATACACTTAGGGCCGGTTGCTTCACTTCTAGTCAACTAGCAAACTTATCCGACCGATAGCAAATCATCGATATAGTAAACTACTGTAGGATATGCTTAACCTGGGAGTGAAAAAAATGAGTTTTTTTCTCAAATAATTAGCTATCTAGGTATTAGGAAAGTTTTGTGAAGTTATCAACTAAATAAAAGCGTAATTTTAAATAATTAAAATTAATTAAAATAAATATTCAAAAATTAAAATAATTAATTAAACCTAATTAATTTTTTAACAAAAATATTAAAATTTCCAAAAAAAATAAATAAAATCAAGGCTTGTTTCCCTATCTATTAATATACTGTATATAGAGGTAAGTAAAAAAAAGAGTTGGTAATACATCTGTCCATAAGCCTGCAGTATACATAAGCTTATGTATTATTTTTGCAAATGAAAATATATTTGCATTATTTTATACATAAGCTAATGTGAATGAAATGCTTATGGACAGATGAATTACATTCCTATTTTTTACTTTCTCTTGTTTTAAATAACTCTCATACAATTGAAGACAGTGGCGTCATTTCAACGTTTTCTTGGGGGGCAAATTGTTTTCTTGAGGGAGAGGAAAACATTTTTTTTTCTTAAAATTTACTTAAAAATATGTACTCAAATTTGGCCAAAAGATATTTAATTTAATTAATTGTTTAATTTTGTACAATTTATATACTCGTAGACATATTTTGAAAGATTTTATTTTGAATAATATAAAATTTTATAAAACTTAGAGCCGTTGGGGGGGGGGGCAATAATATAATAATATAATATTTTATTTTAAATAATATACGCATTTATGTAAGGTAAGAATTGTTTTCTTTTAAATATTACGATAGTAGGCATCTGCAATAAAATTTGATTTGACGATTAAATATACCATTATTTTATTAATATTACCAAATAAGACATAGAGGAAGTATTGTAATTATTCACAATTTTGATAATTGAGAAATTTAAATGATGAACTGTTTTACACCTCCGACCTATTTGTTTTTTTTTCCTCATTTATATCTGAAAATGGCTTTCCTGTTGCTTTTACGGATTTACTTCTCCCATTTACGGCTTTATACCTCCGTATTTGTTATTCAACTATTTTCATTACTACTCGTAAAAATTGATATTGAATATATATTTAAATTTATTGCCATTTATTTAGATCTTTATCAGTTATTGATTATTTTGTAAAATAAAAATTCGTTTTGTTTCACTTATGAACGAAATAAAATCTCTACATGTTGATTTCTCTATATTAGAGTAGATTTGATAGGTGGAAACGCCTAAGGGCTATCTGTGTATGTGTGAGATAGTGTGAATGTTTGTGTTAAACTAGTTTATCAAAATTATTTCTTCTAGTTATAAAGGGTTGTCAGATAAGATCAATATAAATAATATTTCGAGAGGATTAATTTTCACTATGATTAAACTAGCTTATAGTTTGATTTCGTTAATTCAATAAATGATCGTAATCTTTTGTTTTTAAATATCTAATCAGATTTTTATGGAATATACCACGATGTCATTCATCCCATTCAGCTCCCATTAACAGAGAAAAGATTAAGCTTTTTTATTTTATCACTTTTTTTTAGTTTCATTCTAATTTTATTGTAATAATAAAATGTCTTGAGTGCCTTCTTCCTTATATACCCCCCGGCGGGAATAATAATGGCAAAGAAATAATAATTTTGATGGCAAATTGGTACACATAGAGACCCATTTAAAAACCAATTTGTATGTCGCTTTTTACTTTACCTCATAGGATAGACGAGAGTTCCTAAAATGCAGGCTACCCATATAACAGCTAAGCGTATCGGTTGCCTATGTTCAAGGCGGAGAGACTTTGAATTTCAAGCGCACCAAGCCTCTCAAATTATTAATTATAATAGTCAAATAACTAATTCCGGTAGCCAAGAATATTAGCATTTGAGGTTTCAGATCACTATGATTAATATTTAGGACAAACAACTATCTTGAATGTCTAACTAAGAAGAGCAAGTTTATGGGACCTCGGGTAGCAATCAAATTATAATTTTATTAATATATTCAAAGTAGAATATCCTCTCAACTCAAATGAGCAAAAACAATATTACAAATAAAGATTAAATAATCCTTGACATTTTAAATTAAATTTTTTTTTTTTTTAAGTCATTTCGGCTGAATCGGCTATTTTACTTTTACAGATACATTATTATTTTATTGATTAACAAATATAATAGATAGTTGATTTAGTAATGTTAGAATATTGTTGTTGCTTTCGAACGTCGTTCAACAGCTTTTTTTCTCTGGGCCACAAATACAGATTTTTTTTTAAATTTGCTTAAGATCTTTTTTGGCATTTGAGGCCATTTAGATCTCCGTCCCTATTTATTTCGATTGATTGGTATCCAATTCAATTGAAATAAATTTTTTACCTGGGACGGGATGCGAACCCTTAACCTTTGGCACCAGAAGCTAATTCTCTACCTCTGAGCATAAGTCAAGAGCCAAAGGCAGAGGTTCAGCGCTACTTGGAATTGCATGTAAACAAAAATATTGATAGTTGTTCTTCTTTCTGCCAGGCCCGTCGGGGAAAAATTGATTTTCAAGCAAAAATAATTATTTAATATGATATTTTTATTTTGAAAAGATGGGTTTCACTTTTGAAAATTTAAAGAAATAGTTTTTTGTTCCGAACTTCAAATTTTAATACAATTAATAGTATAAAGGAAAATTCTCTAACGAGACTCAGACATGCAAATAAGATTGCCCAAATATTTTTTTGGGCTCAGGGGACCAACCCCTAACTAAATAACTTGCTTAAATTTTATTAAAAAATTTGATATCAACCTTATTATGAGTATCGCAGCTTAAATTTATAATAATTTGGTTGTATCTTCGATTCCACTCACCAGTCTGTGTTTTGATCATCGATAACAAGCAATGTAAAACACCGGTCTTTATTGTAGGTAGGTCTGCTGACTGTTGTTACTCCGGAGACAGCAGCTCCTGAACAAAAGAAACAAAAAAGTTGTCATTCAGAGATCAAACAATAATAAATTATTAATAATATTAATAAATATGAATGTTAACACCTTTTATATATTTTTCAAGCTCAATAACTGAAGATAGCCCAATAAATTCTTAGCTTACTTTGGCTGATATCTTCATCCTCTTATTATAATTTCATTACAGTCACATTTACAAGCAACACTTAGGCCTATTTGTTTGACTGTTTTTATTTATTAAAATCTAAATGGAATTACAAAAAAGCGGTTTTTAACCGCCCGAGATACACAAAGAGAGTAATTTAATTTCTATATTTGATTCCTCTCAATATTTAAAACTTGAAACTCCAAGCAACACCGAGGAAAAAAATATTGAAAGAGGATTTGAGTTAAATTAAAGGTTAAAAACCGTAGGCGCACTTCTTTGAAAATAAATGGAAAATAGTCGTTTGGATTTCGATGGTCAACAGATGTTCTGTTCAAACATTAAATAATTGAATAAATCAATATACTCATTATGTCAAATCACGATGTTTCAATTTAGAACAATCGAACAAAAAACAGAACATAATGTAATGATAGATGATTTTAATTAAAAGCAAATGATTTCAATTTAGGTCTGAAAAGAGTATTTTTCCCGAGTGCAATTGGTTGCAATGCCATTAATAAGCTGAATAATATCGCGGAAAGTAAGAAAATCTACTTGTTATAAATATAAAATTCTTTGATACAGTCAAATACTTTAACTTGGGATAAAATTCTGTAATGATGGATTTGCAGCCCTTGAGAGGAAGCTATCGGGCTCGGGCACCCTCTGATTTATCACAGGGCTGCCCGATAAAATAACTTCCACACCAGGGCTGCAAATCCATCACAACAAAAATTTTCTCGTTTGTCCTAAGTTAGGGAAAATGTCCCAAGTTAAGGTATTTGACTGTACGTATTTTACACATCACACCAAGAAAAGAGAGACGTGTATTTTAATCAAAATTTAGTTTCACATATCCTACACTCTCTTGGACCTTAGTATAGTAGTATAGTATCTGCCTTTTGTGCTAAGGGTCAGAGATTCGCTTCCCATCTTAAGCGACAAAAATTTGTTTCAAATGAATTGACTTCCAATCAATTGAAATAAATAGAAACAGAGTCTAAATGGCCTCAGATGCCGAAAAAGACCCTAAATAAATAAAAAAAAAAAAAAACATCCTACCAAGCTAGGAATCTCGGGTATTTGAATTAATAAATATTGAATCATATATAAAAAAGCCCACTTTTTATACCCACAGTTCCAATTATTTTAAAATTAATATTTAAAAATCTTTCCCCTTAATATAACATTTAAATACCAAATACTAATTGAATATAAAATTCTTTTGACTCATAAATACTTTCCTTCAAACTCGTTTTTTTTTTGTTTTTTTAAATATTTTTTTCTATGTCCTGATATTTTTAATAAAATTAAAATTTTATTAATGTAAAAATAAATACTAAATGAATTTTGTGCATATAAAAAATTATTGATTATTAGTTTAAAAAAAGAAAGAAGAAAATAAAAAATAATTGACTAAAGGTTGAATAAACTAATAAACTGGATTTAAATAGATTTAAACTAATGTTATATTAATACATTTAATTTAAAAATAAAGAATAAATAAAATTGTAATAAAATTATCTAATCAGAATTCCACTCGAGTAACCGAGTCAAATCTTTGTTTATCAAAATCTTGTCATTATAATTTAAGATGAAATGAGTAACAACCTTTTATTTAAACTATTTAAAAATATTTTGTAAATTTAATTATTTTAGTTCCTCTGAAGAAAGATTTTTTCGAAATATCAGAAAAAATCATTTGGAAAATTAAAATAATTTTATTTTTTTTCCCCATCCTCACCCTCCAAAAATTAGTTTAGGTTTGCACTTTCTCTCCATCACTCATTCTTAATCCATATAAAAAAATTCTTTGTTATTTTATTTTTTTTTTGGAACGAAGTTCTTTAACGCGGCTTACGCAGAGTGAAATGGGAAAAAATGTAACGTAACAAAAATGCGTTAAGAACTCGGGCATTTGAATTTGGTATCCAAATGGCTTAAATAAAATCTTGGGACTACCTGGGGTCCGAACCCGCGACCCTCGGTATAGAAGGTTAGCACGCCAACCCCTACAGCAAGCCCGAGGGCCTTTGTTAGCTGATGGATAGTCAGACAGGTCAGTTTGGTCAGTCTGCTCTTAAAAGTAGTTTGGGAATAATTCAAAGATATCTTTAAATGGTGTTTTATAACTAAACGAAATTAATTTATTTAAAAAAAGAAGGAAAAAATTTAATTAATTTAAAACTATTTTCCTCTGCGTTTTGATATTCTAATTTGTCACTTGTGACTTTATTTTCAAATAATTAATAATTATACCATATAAAAAAAATAAAATGAATGAAATTTATTGTAGAGATATTTTGTAATAGCATATAAGCTAAGCATTTTGAGAAAAAAAATAAATGTCGCTACTACCTAGCTAGTTCTATATAAAAGCTTTTTTTTCGTCCAAAGAGTTTTGCTATTGATCGCAGGGCAAGCAATTAACATTTTAATGGAGTTACCTATGAGTCACATAAAAAAATTTTGTAATAGTAGTATAAATATATGCATACGTAAAATTTGTAATTTTAAGATACGATCAAAAGAAGAAGCAGGTCTTTTGAAGGAGCGGAAAAAATGCCAATCGTAGCTCGAGTAACTCATGGTCATCATCCCCCTACGCACAGCCCACAACACTTAAAATCACAATTATTTCATTGAGGTTATTATCCTTCAATAGCAGCAGAATTTCTAGAGAAGGGTACAAGTCATGTTTCTACAAAATGCAGCAGGTGTATCAGCGATTCCTCTCAAAGGCTCAAAGGGGATCCTTTATTCTCGGAATATAAAGGCGTAGTGCGTGCACGGTTTGATAAATATCTATTAGAGACATTGTTGGAGTTGAGTTTCGTCTCTGCAAGTCTACGAATTGCTTTGATATCTCCTGGTTCATGCTGATTCCATGGATCTCTTAATGAATCGCTAGGCAATAAGCGAATTAATCACTCGAGGTCAAGAGATGACCATCCAATTCTCTAAATTCTTAGAACTCTTCATATAGAAAATAAGTTTTTATAGATGTTTGATGCCGATATTAAAATTACATCAAACAGGCGATGCCACCGATTTAAGTCCAAATGTTTAAAATTTCATCCCTTTATTGCTAGCTTGCATTTAGCTCTCAGAGAGAGTCTTTATATAATGTTTAATCAAAGTAATTCTTATTCATAGATTATATATTCAGATTAATTTAATAAATAGCCTTCTATTAAACTAATTAAATTTCTCGAAACATAGGCAATTACAAAAAAATAACTTTATTCATTTATTGGTTGTTATTGATGCTTTAGTTCATAAGGGCATCAAGTGTTTATTATTTGATAATTGAATTTGAATAATTGATGAGAGGCGTTAGCCCAGGTATTGCTTATTCAATGCATTATAAATCAAACTCCATTGGTTGCCATTTCTGATCAAATTCTTTCATTCCGCCCTGAGAAATTAATTCAATATATTGAATATTATGAATTGAAAGAATAAAATATCATTATAATCATGCAAAATTTATATATTACAAGGAATTTTTTAGGGTTGTTAATAGAAAGAATTTTTTCAAAGTATTTAACTTGGCATACGATTATTTAGACATATAGAGTAGGGGTACTTTGTCACATTGGGGAAAATTGTGACGGCAGAAGGAAATTTTACAACCTACCCAAGCTGCCCAAGGTTGCTGCTACCCAATTTTTTTACCCTGTTAATATCAATTGAAGGTATGTGATTGAATTTTATCTTAATTAATTAGCTATACATTAATGTATTTGTTTAAAAGTTTGGTTAGTTTCAAGTTGCTGAAACCGTTAAGAAAACCAAACAAATACACGCGGGGCACTTTGTAACAATGGATAAATGGGCATTTTGACTACGGAGTAACATTTTATTTGATTGTATGTATGAATGATTGTAATACAGTAGATTATAGTTGATTATGTAATTAATTACAAATGTAACCTTTCATTTAAATAATGTAATAAACATAACTTAAAAAGATGTTGACGGCTAAACTAATTTTTCCTTTAAAATTACATGTGACAAAATACCCCCCTACCCTGCCATGAGGCACTTTGTCACACTTGAAGTGCTTAGGGAAAAACAAATTTAATCCATACTTGTTAGACATTTACTAGAAAGCTGATTATTTTTCGTAACTTGTACAAAGGAATGCACCATTTATTTACATATTTGTTTTGGCTCAAACACTAACGAAAACCTGGTAAAAAAATCACAAGTGAAAATTTAGCCAAAGTACCCTGCTCTCACCTATTCATATTTTAATTTGTGTTTTGTTTTTTTTTTATTAATTTTAGGTATTGAAAACCATATAATATTATTTTAGTAGTAGTAGTAATAGGGTATAGCATATAAATATTTCAAAGTAAAATAGACCCAACAAAAAAATTTATAATAGGTTCCGGATGACACAATATATAAATATTTTAAAATCAGAAAAATGTGTGCCGTAGAAGTGAAGTAAAATGAAATTACGCCAAAATATTTTATTTTCCCATGTTTGTAATTTATCTTTACTATACTGTATTTATTTATACTGGCTTTTAGGTAAAGGGAGATTTAATCAATATAGTTCAATAATTCGTTTCCAATGTTAAATTTTCACAGTCCTAGCTAGATTAATAAATATGGAAATAGAGGGAAATGCGATAGCGAAAGCATATATGGATGTTAATTAATTAATAATAATCAGAACGCTAAGAGTTTATATGTTTAATATTTACTGTTGTGTAATGTTGGGTATAATTTAACACCTAATTTGAAATAATAATTATTCAAATAAAAATTTCTTTTTGGAAATTTTATTAGGGCCTTGCTAAAGAGAATAAAATTTAGTAAAGAGACAAAAAGAAAATAATTAATTTTTTTTAAAATAATTTTCATTTAATTAAATCTACATCTTCAAAGTTTTGGTAATATAAAGTTTTCGATAGTGGGTGAAATTGACTAGTGAGGACCTCATTTTTCATAGCTTCGAGACAAGGTCGGATCCAGAGGTGTTTCTCGGGGGGGGGGGGGGGAGGTAATCTGGTGTGACCCGTCGCACAACACACAATTTTTTCTCAATTTTGGTAATTTAAAGGCGCATTCTGTACTCGTTTGCCAGAATATAAATACAAATCAAATTTTTAAGTATTAATTTTTAAAATTTTACATTAAAAATAAATTTTTTTTCGAAAAAAAAGGTATTTTTTTCAAATCTCGGGGGGGGGGGGGGTAATTACCCCCCTCCCCCCCTTGTATCCGCCCTTGCTCCGAGAATAAATCTGAAAATTTTCATTTCCTTAACAATCTCTTTTCTTCCATTTCCTTCTCTAAAGTCAATTTTTTTTATTTATTTTGAAATATAATTGATATATGATCCGTTGTGCTAGGGGGTCAGGAGCTCTCGTCCCGTCCTACTGAATGGGACAAAATTCATTTCAATTGAATTGAAAACCAATCTATTGAAATAAATAGGGGACTAAATGGTCTTAGATGCAGAAAGAGACCTTTAATAAAAAAAATATTGATATAAATTGAAACCCAAGAACGAATTTTGAGAAAATAAAACACTAAGGGCCGGTTGCTTCATCCTGGGTGAGTTTGTTAGCCCCGGGCTAAATGGCTTTTTTTGTAATGCAGAAACCCTCTTCCGGGGGAACAAATCATGTTCTGTTTGTGAAGTTTGCAACTCCATTAAGGCATCTTATAAAAATTATTAAAAATAAAAATTGATATTATCACCCATAATTTAAATAAATATTATTAATATACATTTAAATATAAGAATTTAATTTTTTTTGCTAAAATTTGAAAATTTTCAAAAAATAAACAAGATTTATTAGTTTTCACATAACAATTAGTCAATTGTTCCAAACTTCACAACTATTTTGACAAATTGCCAGCTGTGTGGCTCAAATAAAGATAATTTCAAAAAGAAATATACCTTTTATTTTCACTTAACAAGAAGTAATATCAACTGAAAACATTCATATAAATATTTAATATCAATTTGCATTCAATTTGAAAACAAATAGTTTTATTAACAAGACATGTGCAATGCCTTAGATGAAGTTAGGAGAATATTCAACAACTTGCAATATAGCCTGGATATACGAGTATAATCCTGATTGACATAAAATGAATAATAACAAAAAAACGGTAGATTCCATATTGCATTTATATTATTTTTTACATTTATATTGGTGAAGTTAGGATGCTTGAGTTCATAATACATGTTCGTACGTGTCAACCCAGGGCTAAATCTTAGCCCCGACTTTGGGCCTGGGCTAACTTTAGCCCGGACCTTGGCTCCAATTCCCCATATATCTAGGCTATATGAAATTACTCAAAAGTGAGGTTAACTCAGGGCTAAATATGGCGACGAGATCTGATGCAAGCGGGCCCTAGCCTATAACATATTTTATAAAATATACAACATTTCATCATTTTATTCATAAAATAAGTAGAATCTAAGGTAAAATAACAAATATATGTACTTCTAGAATACTTCTTTTAGCAATAAAATGATGAAATATCGTATATTTTACTATAAAAATAAAACTGAAGTGGGTTTCTGCACTACAAAAAAGTCGGGGCTAACAAGCTCACCCAGGATGAAGCAACCGGCCCTAAACAATTACATTGAAGTGTTAGAAGGCGTAATCTTTGGCCGATTTTGTTAAAAATCTTGATAAAGTTTGTATACGTAGGTTAAATATAAAACTTGAGCTTAAGCTTCGAACTTTTTTTGTTTTTAGTTATTTTATTAATTCCATCCCCTCATGGATGTGAGTTTAAAGATAGTGCCAGTGTCAATATTGATAAACTTTATACTTGATTTGAATACCAAATAATAATTATTATTAGAACAAATAAATTTTTTTGGATCACATATTACAATTAAAATAAATAAGTATTGTTTAAAATATACGTATAAAACTCAAATGTTGAAAATACAAACAAAAATAGACTATTGGTGTAGGTTGAGGATCCGGTGGCCTGATACAAAGGATAGCACACCGATGCCCCGAAAAGGCCGGAGATCCTGGGTTCGATTCCCGGGGTCATGGAGCGTTTGACCTCGCCAATAAAAAAAACACTCGTACACTTGTTAAATATATATAGGGCTCAGTTAAAGATTCGAGTTATTTTGAATATTAATAACTTATTCAAATATATAGGTCTCTAAAAATATTTAAAAATAGATTCCTTTGCGATATTCATTTTTGAAGATTTAGCGAGACAAAATTTCTATTTTTTCTCTGAAATTTCGATATAATTTTTTTTTCTGCCATCCCAAAATTTTCTCATTTTATATTCGCCTTCATTTCAATTAGTAATATTGATTGGTAATTTACTTATTTCTCTGGATGTTTCTGTATTTTCTCTTCCTTTGAAAATAGGCAGCTGATCTAGAGAGAGTATAACTTTCTTCTGAATATCCTGAGGTGGTTTCCTGTTTCCTTCCTCTAATATAACTGAATAATCCATAAGATGGAATCTCAGTTGCCTTGAGTTCAAGAATCGGAAGTTGCTTGCTTGAATCCTTTCATCTAATCGGCTCTAACATTGAGATTCCCTTTTAAGGTGCGCGTCTCGGAAAACCGTAAAAATACGATTGACTCGAGGCGGCACGAGATGGCGTTAGTGTTCCCCCATTGGAATACAAGGGACAAATTGCATTTCATTCTAGACCTTCCAGCTAATTAATTAAAGGCAAAAGATTAATTCTTTAACACAATGATTACTAATTTAATTATCTACAACTTATAGAGCTCCTTTTTTTAAATATTTTTTATTTAATGCGATTAATCTAAAAAAAATTTTTTTTTTCGAAAATCAAAAAAAGGGCTTCTATTATTTGTAGATATTTTAAATAGCTTTAATTTAAAAAAAATTTGAGGTCGATAGCTTCAAAATTGTGACCGCTGGAAAGTCCCAAAATTAGCACCCCGAGACGCGCACCTTAATATTAAATTATTATTTTTGATGAAGCTCAGGAACCTTCTTTTCAATTTCCAAAAGGATTCGGACCAGTAGGTTCAATTAAAGTCAAAAAAGTTTTTTTTAAAACAAAACCTTTATTTGACCCCAGACAATGTTTCGTCCACTTGCTGTAGGACTTCTTCAGTGGTTGGAGTCATAGAGAGCCATATAATATAAAATAATCAAACAGTAGGGCTTTAACAAAAAATACATTGACATCTCTTTTCTCTAACTTCTTGCTAAGACTAAATTCTATTTTATCAACTAATACAAATCTCTTAATATTTCTAATCCAAATCTATTTTTATCATTACTGTTTTTGTTTTTATTAATTTAACTATCTTATTTTAAATAACTTTTTTGTCTTTTTATTTCCCACCACTTTTTTAAATATATTAGTTCACACACATCATAACTTTTTAAGTTTTTCTAAGATGACCCCACATGTCGTACCCAAGGTCTCCGTGTCCACTTTAAAATTCACTGTTTTTTCAATGTTCATTTGAATGTAGCAGGCCTCCTTGAATTTTCTTCTCGTGTCATCTTTTTCAAAGCCGAGGATTTTTACATCTTCCAGATTAAATTCGTGGTTCTTGTCGATGATCTAAAAAGATTAAAAAACAAAAATTCATTGCTTCCTCGGATGTACGGGCTATTAAAATATCACAAGGAAGGCCACTCTTTAAGACCTGTGGTTGCCTCCATTGACTCACCAAATTCAAACTTGTGTGGATTCTTCTCAATTATTTTGAAAAATATAGTAAGTTGGGAGTATAGAATAAAAAACTCCTATCAGGCTGTGGATATTATCTCCAGGCAAGAGATAGAATCGGACGAAATAATGCTGAGCTACGATGTGGTCCAACTTTTTCCTTCGATTGAAATGGATTGGTTGAAGAGAATTATAAATGAAAGATGGGAAGAAATAAAAAATTTTACATGTTTAGATAAAGAAGAATTTGAAGAAGGTTTAGATCTGTGCCTTAATAACAACTATTTTTCATTTAACAATAAAATTTACAAACAAGAAAAAGGAGTGGCCATAGGAGGGAGACTATCGCCGGTATTGGGTGATTTAGCCATGGACTACATCTTAAAAAATACCCTAAAAGATTTCAGTTTTAAACTATTTTTAATTTATGTGGATGATGTTTTTGCGATTGTACAAAAATCTAACATGGATGACATTCTGAGGGCATTGAATAATGTGAATGATAATTTAAAATTCACAATGGAAAGAGAGAAAAATGGAGAACTAAATTTTCTAAATTTAAAAATTATAAGATGTGAAAGAAATTTAAAAATAAACCTTTTTAAAAAGGAAACAAAATCGGACAGAATGATCAATTTCCAATCAAATCATCCAATACAACAAAAAAATAAACATTATTAATAATGAACTTCGACAAATTCAAAAAATTTGTCACCCAAGTTTTATAAACGAAAATGTGGAAAAACTGAAAAATAAATGTCGAAAAAACGGATACCCTAAAAAATTTGTCAACTCTATGATTGAAAAATTTTATAGAAATAATCGGATGGAAAATGTAATAAATGAAAATATTGAAATAAATAATTTTACTCTGTCCGTACAATATATACCTGAAATATCTAAACAAATAAGTAGAGTATTAAATGAATCGAAAATAAAATTCTCGTTCAAAAATCCAAAGAATTTAAATTACATCTACAACAATAAAGATAAGATAGGCAAGCTGAATAGGAAGGAATTAATTTATTATCTGGAGTGTGAAACATGCAAAAAGGACAACAATAAATATATATATATCGGAGAGTCCCGGCGGTTTTTAAGAACTCGACTATCGGAGCATTTTAAATCCGTCCAATACAAAAGGCTGGTCAGTGCGCTAGCCATTCATTCGCTCGACAAGAACCACGAATTTAATCTGGAAGATGTAAAAATCCTCGGCTTTGAAAAAGATGACACGAGAAGAAAATTCAAGGAGGCCTGCTACATTCAAATGAACATTGAAAAAACAGTGAATTTTAAAGTGGACACGGAGACCTTGGGTACGACATGTGGGGTCATCTTAGAAAAACTTAAAAAGTTATGATGTGTGTGAACTAATATATTTAAAAAAGTGGTGGGAAATAAAAAGACAAAAAAGTTATTTAAAATAAGATAGTTAAATTAATAAAAACAAAAACAGTAATGATAAAAATAGATTTGGATTAGAAATATTAAGAGATTTGTATTAGTTGATAAAATAGAATTTAGTCTTAGCAAGAAGTTAGAGAAAAGAGATGTCAATGTATTTTTTGTTAAAGCCCTACTGTTTGATTATTTTATATTATATGGCTCTCTATGACTGTAAGTTATAAAAGAACAATTTTATTTTTAATTTTATTTTGTAAAAAATAGGGAGTAAAAAAAAAAAAAAAAAAAAAAACATCTTGTCTTAATATTTTAGCCAACCACTGAAGAAGTCCTACAGCAAGTGGACGAAACATTGTCTGGGGTCAAATAAAGGTTTTGTTTAAAAAAACTTTTTTGACTTTAATTGAACCTACTGGTCCGAATCCTTTTGGAGGTTAAATTATTATTTTTGAAAATTAAAAATAGAACAAATACTTTTTATTTTTCATTCTATGTGAGATTGACACTTTCGAGACGCGAAAACAAACCGGGCTAATGGTTGAGGAGGAGAATCGGGAAAAAGTGGTCGGCAACCACTGAGTGAGAAAATTCACTTTCTAAATTTCTCTATTATTATTTCCTAGATTTTGGTGTCAGAATGGCTCATTTATTTATTTATTTTGTTTTAATAGCTAACATTGCCACTGACAATGTGTTTTCTTATCCGGATAGAATTCTCTGTCAATATTCCTCCAGATAAAGCCGAGGGCTTAAAACGAACTAAAGTAAACCTCGATCTCGGATTACCGCTTCGATTACCTGACATAAATAATTCCATTTGGAATCCCGTGGGTGAGTCTTTTACGGCTATACTACATTTTTGATTATTTGTTGAAAATAATTGACGTTTTAAGCGAGAGATACATAAAAAAGATTTTATCTCAAATCTTTAGATTTAAAATTTATACAAAATTTATAGAATGCTCATTAGAAGAAGAACCCCACCCAGGAAAAAACTCTTTGTTGAATGTCAAGTTGTTGAAGAAAAATTATAGATTTCTTTCCAATATAATTAAATAGTCCCTTAGAATAACTATTTGAAATCCGACTACTTAATCAGAGTCCCCAAAATGTGAGCCACAGTTGGTATTTAGTATTTAATAAAAATTTTATTATAAAAAAAAATCGACTTTACTCCTTTTACATGTTTTGAGGTCCCCCGAGTTAAAAAAAATGGGCCCCAAAAATGGTGTGTGGGTGGGACAAAATGAAAGTATGAAGGATATGAACTACGAGGTTGAATTTTTTATATTTAAGTTAGCCACCCCCTTGGGGTGTGAAAATAACCTTTTAAATAAAATTGGTCAAAGAGTACTAGTACTTTACTGGTGTACTTTCTCAGTTTTTTTTCAGATTTTCTCAAAAATTCGCTACAACAACGATTTTGATTAAAATTCAAAAATCAATTATTTTTTAGATGCTCTTTAAAATTTAAAAATCTGGTGTGACTGGCGCACAGCACACAACTTTCTCTTACCTTCGGTAATCGAAAGTTGTGTTCTGTGCTTGTCACACCAGATTTTTTGTGTCGACATGTATTTAGTTTCCGACCATAGGGTACGATTGAATTCAAGATGTAAAATTTATAAGTATGGGAAAATATATATTTTGTTTCCATGGCAACCATTTCTCCTATCTTTTCTATGGAGTACAAGAGTAAAGTGGTCTTCAGAAGATTTCAATCACAAAATAAGAATATACATTTTATAGAGAATCTAAAAAATAATTGATTTTTGAATTTAAAAAAAAATCGTTGGAGCAAATTTGGAGAAAATCGAAAAAAACTGAAAAAGTACATCAGTAAAGTACTAGTACTCTTTGGCCGATTTTGATTAAAAGCTTATTTTCCCGGTCCCGGGAGGTGTTTAACTTAAATATAAAATTTCAACCTCATAGCTCAATTCCTTCATGCTTAAAATTGAACACACCCACCCACCCCACACACAGACAGACCATGTCGCGAAAACCACTTTTGGATTCAGGGGACCTCAAAACGTGAAGATCCATCAAAATCTCGACATCGAATTTTTGACATGAATCCAATACTTTCTCTCTATATATATATTACATATATACATAGGTAAGAGAAAGTAAAAACGTTTTGCCTCAAAATTGTTTGAAAGACATTTTTTTTTTTTTTTTTTGATGTAGGACTGTAATACTGTCGGAAATAAATATATGTCGACACAAAAAATCCGGTGCGTCAAGCACAGCACACAACTTTCTCTTACGTTTGGTAAATGAAAGTTGTGTGCTGTGCGACACGAGATTTTTTTTTTTGGGGGTGGGCGTCGTCATTTTTTGGGTTTGCCTACGCCGGCAAAACCCTGAACATGGATCTCGTATTTTTGTTCGAATTTAAACAAATTAATTTAAATAAATAATAATTTTACCGTTAATTTTTTTTTTTTTTTGCAGGATTAATTGAAACATATTAAAACAAAGAAGTATTTAGACATGTCTGTCTAAATGTCCAAAGTATATTTTATTTTTAAAAAGAGAAAAAAGGCAAATTGAAAGATATTAAAAGAAAAAAAAAATACTTTTTTGATGCTATTTTTGATATCATATTTTATAAACAAGTGGAATCGATGAAAGGTGAAAGGTTAAAAAAAAATATAATTTCATTCTCTCATTCACGTTTAAATTATATCTATATAGTACAAAAAAAAGTTAGATTTAAATAATAAAAAGTAAAGACATGAGCCTAGAAAAAAATCAAATAAAACCCTTTCAATTTCTATTTCAAACGTGACACTAAAGTTGGAGTAAAAAAAAAAAAAAAATAATAATAAGAGATTAATGCGAGCTTTTAATCATGTTGTGCGTGTTTTATATCTTTTCATGCCATTTTTAAAGGGGTTAGGCCTAATAATAGGCGTGCAACGAGGCGATTAGGCAGTCTATATAATAAAAAAAAAAAAAAAACAGATGATTGAGGATTGAGGTGGTTGCCTACCGATAAGACTGGCGCTCTGATCCCGAGCTGCTCCCGTCAGACTTTGCACGCGCTGTAGAAGGGATTCACGTGTTTTGGCCGGACTTGAAGGTGCTGATGTTGTTCTTGGTGTTCCACGAAGGTTCAGGCTTAGATCGCCTGATGAGGCCTGACCTGCAGGGGCTTGGCCTGCGGCGGCCGTTTGGGGCTGCACAGGGTACGAGCTGGGTGGCCCAGTCCGTGCGGGTTGTTGAGGAGGATGTTGTTGCTGTTGTTGAGTTGTAGGTTGCGTGCCTGGTTCGCCCTCACCTTCACCCTCAAGCTCGGAGGACAGGTCCCCCGAGGAGAACCTGCAAACAAAGAAGATCACTTATCAATACTTCACTCTAAAGTGAACAGGCTCTACCAGCAGTCCTTTTTATAGATTCTTAAGTTTTAACTAATAATTGAGGTGCAAGTTGTGCCTATGGATATTCAGTGAAGGATGTGTAGAGACAGAGGCAGCCAAGGAATAATGATCTGGATGCTTTTTACATTATTATGTACAGTAGCGTAGCCAGGATTTCTGCTTGGGGGGGGGGGCCCAAAATTTTTATTAACCCCCCCCCCCCTTCTCCAAGAAACTTCAAGTGGGGAAATTTTTTTTAGATAATATAATAATTATAAATAAAAAACAAATAAAAAAAAAATTTTTTTCTTCAAATAAAAAATAATTTTAATATAAAATTCGTAAATATTAGAGATTTTTTCAATTATTTATAAGTTTTTTGTTAGTTTTTAGAATTTATGAGAGTTAATAAAATTATTATTTAAAAAAAAAAAATCATTAGGGAAAACATTAGGTATTTTTTTTGTTTTGGAGAAGGCTTTGGGGGGGGGCCCGGCCCCCTGGGCCCCCCCCCTGAATACGCCACTGATTATGTACCATCTTCAGTTCTTTAATTAGTGTAAATAGCCTATATTTTGCTCAGAGTTGGTTCAGTAATATAGTATACATTGTTTACTAATTGGTAAAAGCATTCAGAGCATTATTTCTTGGCTGCCTCTGCCTTTACACAGTAAGTAATAATTAGGGTCCGACCGAAACAAGATTTTCGGCCGAAACCGAAACCGAAACCGAATATTCGGCCTCAACCTTAGTTTCGGCCGAAACCGTAACCGAAACCGAAACTTGTATTTCCTATAAAAATTTTTTTTCATTTTACCTTTTTTTTTTTTTGAATTTTTTTCCCTCCCGTGAAAATCATTTTACCTTTTTTTTTAGGGAGATTAAATTTTTTCTCCCTCAAGTGCAAATTATTTGACCTTTTTTTTTTTTGCATGCGAGTCTCATCCCATTTTTTCAGACTCTGGTTTCGGCCGGCCGAAAGGTTCGGCCACTTTTTGGCCGAAACCGAAACTACGGCCGAAACAAGGATTTTTGGCCGAAACTGGCCGAAACCGTAACCGAAACCGAATATTCGGTCGGTTCCTAGTAATAATATTATCCAGGCACATTTATTTAAATACATGTATATCAATTGGTTTCCAAGAAATTTGAATAAATTTTCTGTCTGGCCTCCTTGACTTTTAAATATCAGTAATGAAAATATAATCATCTCAAATCACAGGCAGAATCCAGAGAAAAATTTAGGGAAGGAAGGGGGCAATTTTTTTTTTTTTTGAAATAGTTTTATGCTAAATTTTTGAAAATGAAAAAAAAATATTTTATTTAAAAAAACAAACATTTTAAGGATACGCAGATTATATAGTAGGCTAGGATGAGTAGAGTAATGGGGTTGGAGAATAATAAACAGCAATTTTATCGCTCCACCTGACTTCCTTTATTTACCAAATATTTCGACGCATATAACACGCATCATCTTCAGTGTCGCGATGATGTAATAGGTGGGCTTCCTCACAAAACATATATGACGTCTCTAAGGAACGACGGTAGAAACAGCCCGAGTAGGATATTGTAAAAGGAGCAGGAGGTTCCATTTGTAACAGAATCGAGTAAACCTCCTGCTCCTTTTACAACAGTCCCTAAGGAATTTAAAATAATTTTGAACCAAGCCCACCTACTACATCCTCGCGGCACTGAAGATGATGTGTGTTATATGCGTGGAGCGATAAAATTGATGATTATTATTTTCAAACCCCATTACGTTTTAAGGATATTTTTAAGGAGTGGGCTATCCAGACGGTCGCTCTCACTCTCCGTGGATCCGTGTCTTGTTTTCTATTTTTATATTACGTATTAAAGATATGTTTTCAAAATTCATTGTTTAGATTTCTCTGAGTAGAGCATCTATTAATTTTTTGATTTATTAACTAGTTTTTGTGGTATAAACAAATATTTTAAGTCTAGTCGTCTCTTTTTCTCAAAGCATCCTCATTATGTGAGGAAATTAAAATTTCCTGGGCTTCTGGGCATTTCCATTAGAGGAATCAGAGTGGTGGAAATATAGCGTTTCGTAACGCTTTTGCCATGAATTCATCTTGGTATACTGGCATAAAGAAGTTTCACTTCAGTTAATTCTACTAAATTGATTTTTTATTTATTTGATTAAAAAGTGAAGAGGTTTGTTGTTTAGAATGCCTGTAGCCTATCTGACCTAAGTTCTCCTCTGGGACACCTGTCCTCATTTGGACATCCCCCCCCCCCCCCGTTTAATCCACTAATCCACTATATCGATTTTTTTCAGTATTTAGATTAAAAAGTGGAGGGCGCTAATGGAGGCTTTGTCCTGTAACCTCCCACCGGGGACTTGTCCTCATCAATATACTCTCCCGCTACATACCATCGTGTTCGTCCGTTAAATCGAGGTTTTATTATATTTCAATTAACAAGCATTTTGTCGGTCTTATGTATTTCTCAAGAGAATTCATCTTACAAATTTTAATATGGTAAAAAATATCCTCTTTCTAATCATATTTTCTTTATGATTAGAAGAGATGAAAAGTTTAGCAAATTCGTTATCTGTTTTTTATTTTCATTTGTCAAAAATTTAGAATTCTTTTTTATACATCCTGCAATCATACACGACAACTTTTTAATTTATAATAATCCTTTTTTCTGAATTTTGCATAATTAAGTGGCACTATTTTTTGACCCTGTATTTTTTTGGTTTATTTTTTTCTGCCATCTCCATGTGTTTTGTATTTTTCAAGTATTGTATTTCTTTTGCTCTTTGAAAAAAGTCCGAACAAAGCATTTATGGTCACCTTATACTGTAGTTCAGGTCCGAAACATTAGGACTTGACGTAGTCAATATTGATTTTGAACCAAGACTCTCCGTGACTGCCCATTTTACGAGAAACTTGCCCTCTCGACGGTTCTGGTATTTAAATTCCTACAATGGCCCATGCACATTATTTCTCCTAAACACTTGTGGGGAAGGATAATATATTAAGCAAAAATGTTTGTCTTTTAACTAAAAGAATTAACTAATTAAATTTTATTCCTTTTATCCTAAAAGCAGCCATTCTTTACCGCCCACCCATCTTTAAATTCGCCTTAAACGCAATTTAATTATGTTTAAGTTGTTTGTATGTGACGATATATCTCTTTATAAAGAAAGAAGATCTTCGCCAACAACATTGAGAATTTTAGTAAAAATTTGATTGGATTCATACATAGGCGTAGCCAGGGGGGGGGGGGTTTGGGGGTTCAAACCCCCCCCCCATGGGACCCAAGTCATGACTAGATATTTAATACAAATTATATTTCATATAGGGTAAAAGAAAGTAAAATATAATAATTTACTCTAGCTAAAAAAACAAGCCAAAATGATTTATAAATACCCTAAAATAATCTTAAATTTTTGAAAAAATTTCTTGATCCCACTCATCAAAAATTTCTGGCTACGCCAATGGATTCGTAAGAGAAAATGCTTTCTTTTTTTTTAAACACACACTTTTTTCTCACCTACACTCACACACACATACACACACGATCGATCATATATATCTGGCCTGTGAGAGAAACAAGTCTCAGATAGACAAATTTTATATGGGAATTAAGAAGAATATCTGTTTTCCAACGAAAATATCTTTGATTTTATTTTATATGGATGATGAAATCATCTTTAGACACCTCTTAAGACTCATCACATCTATTGGGAAGATCTGTTGAATATATATAAGATTTAAGCAAGATACATTGGTAATGGCCAAATGCTCAATGGGCGAGGCCAAAAGCTTAAAGAAGAAGAAGAAGAAAAATTATTGATGCCAAGCATGAAAATTATTAATTTCATTTGAAGGCAAACAAAAAAAAAAAATTATTTCTCTCAGGACAAGAAGATTGCAAACATCCAGTTTATACATCGTGAACATTTGTTAATGTAACTTCACTGGGTGCCGGTAGATGGCTACGGCCAGAGGCCGGTTGGGTTTGAGGAGTGTGTCTCCGTGCACGAAAGCACCTCGGGGATCATGATAGGAATTTCAAATAATAATAATATTAGATTACACGATATATTTATTCTAAAGATAAGGCCAATAAAAATAAGGGATTCTAAATGTTCTATTAATTACTAGTCGCTCCACCCAACTTCGGTGAGCCAGGGGACAAAAATAATTTTGAAGGTTCTTATAACTCGATTGATGTTGGTACCGATCAGATTCACATAATTTTTCAACACTAGCACATCTACTACATGTAGCTAGGTTATTATTCTTTTAATTAGGTTCATTTACAATTCTAATTTCTGAATGATTTTTTCCTGATGATTTATAGCAATATAGATTACGATTACAAGTCACCGACTAAGTTACTTCATATGTGCAAGTCTTTATAATGCCAGTTTTTAAGATCTTTCTCTAGAAAAAATTCCATCCTTTTCAAACAAGGCTCTACCTAGTTAATATTTATAATGCCAAGGAAAATAATTAGACTAAAGAGAAAATTTATTTCAAAAGTTTTTTTATTCGGGCTCCAAAAAAAATAGGATTTAAAAAGGTGCATCTTAAGTAATATTCTTTATTTAAATTTTCCTTGTTTTCTTTAAACCGTGGATCAATTCCATTCCATTTGACCTCTGAGAGGGATTTGCTCCTCTGGGATGGGATTTCCTTTCCTTAACTAGCCCCTTTAGCCATCTTGATGACTGCTGAGAGGCTCTTTTAGAAAGAGGCTAATTTCTCAACCCGCTATAATGGCCTGCTTATTCCTTGATGGCTACTTACCCCGATTTAGTAGATCATATCATTTTTAATAGATAAAAACGACAATAAAGGCAAATTTATTTCTAGTTTTATATTTAATTAATTTATATTATTACTTTATTAAAATAGAAATGCAAGTTTATTAAAGAAAAAAAAAAGGGATCTATTAATAGAAAGTGGTGAAAAATAAATTATGAAAACTAATTAGGATAAAATAGTTTAGACCAGTGGTTTCCAAACTTTATGTTACCACGCCTCCCTTAAAAATAATTAATCTTATGATGCCTCCCCCTCCCCCATTTTATAAATTAATAAAAAAACAAAAATTTTTAATGCTAAAAAATATAAATATACATAAAAATATTTTTTTTATTAATTCTTATTTATATTAAAACTAGCAATGCTGTTCAGATCACGACTAACAGAACAAAACAATTTCATTCTTCCTTTGTCCCCATGACCTCCCGTGATTGGAACAAGCTCCCTGCGTCTATCTTCCCCAAAACCTACAATCTTCAGACTTTCAAGTCTAACCTCAACAGGCATCTTCTCAGTTCCCGCAGTTGAGTTTCCCCTTTATGCTTCTCCTTTTGTTTTTATTTTCTTCCTGGCTGCATGTGACTATTGGTCATTATAGGTCTTCGGACCTTATGCACCCATTCCAAAAAAAAAAAAAAAAAAAAAAAAAAGCAATCATTTGGTC
>JAKCPI010026571.1:0-11552 GCA_023213315.1 Euborellia annulipes | reverse complement strand
CGGTTCCGCGGGCGGCAAAAAATTGGCGTCTCTAAAAAAAAGGTAAAATATTTTTTCTGACGGTGAAAAATTTTGGTTCCGCGGAAAAAAAATGTTACGCGGGCGGCAAATTCCGGTTCCACGGGCGGCAAAAAATTGGCGTCTCTAAAAAAAAAGGTAAAATATTTTTCGGACGGGAAAAAATTAAATTTTGGTTCCGCGAAAAAAAAATGTTCCGCGGCGGCAAACTTTGGTTCCGCGGGCGGTAAAAAATTTTTACCGACTTTCGAGATAAACCGGTTTTTACCGACTTTCGAGGAAAACCGGTTTTTTTTCATTATCGAGGTCGGTAATGAAAATCCATTACCGTCCAGCCCTAAGTTATAGGAAGACTTTTTTAAATTTTATAGTTAAATTTTTTCATAATCCAGAAAAACAAATATTCAAAAAAAAAAGGTACAGTTCCATTCAAAATAAACATTTGAAAGCTGAGTCAAAAAAGAGAGATTTTAAAAGAGAGGACTTTTACAAGAAAATGTAATTGAAAAAATTTGATTGTCAGGACTTACCAAGTACAGAGAGACTCGAAAGTGCGTTGAAATGGGGTGCTCAAACGACAAGGTCAGTGATGAAGGGAGAAGCCGACCCTCTAGCGTTTCTCACCCCTGTAAAAAATAAAAATTATTATTATGTGTTTGGGTGTAGACAGAGAGTGTTTACAAAAAAAAAAAATCATTGTGTGGTTTTATGAAACCACGATACAAGTGAAACTTTTTTTTCGTATCGTAGGCGCTTAACTGAAAATTTTCCGAAAATTATTCAATTAAGGGTATTAAAATCGCGTTTTTAATCTTAACTTAATAATTGAAAAATGGGAAATCAATAGAGGCATATTAAAAACTGTGAACAATATTTATTTAGTAACTAGACGTGCTGCCGCCTGCGGCGGACCCTCGCCTTTTCGTAATTATGGGAAACTGGCTGGCGTCTACGCCCGGGGCTACGCCCCTGGACCTCCGCCAGCTGGCTCGGGCAGACAGACAGACGGACACACCGCTATTTTAGGCCTATATATAGATTGAAGATTTGAATCATTTTTTTTTTATGTCTTTTTCAGCATCTAAGGCCATTTAGACCCCATCCCTATTTATTTCAAATGATTTGTAGTCAAATCGAATGAAATAAATGTTTCACGCTTGGGACGGGAAGCGAACCCGGGACTCCGGTACGAGAAGCTAATGTCTACTGACTGAGCCACGACTCCCGGGCTTGAATCATTTTAAATTATTTTAAAAATTATATTTTACTTCAATTTAAAAATTGAATTATTAAATCTCACAATTATTTTTTTCGTTTTATATATTAAATTTCAAATTTCTTATTTTTTGTCGTCCCGGAATGTGACGTCATGACTTTTAGCGTCACGGCCCTTGACGTCACGGCTTGTAACACGACATGCCTGATAAAAGAGCCAAAAAATTTGAGAGGATATAATAAAAGTTTCACTTTAAAAAAAAAAATAATATTAATAAACGATTTTTTTACCCTAATTTTTAAGGAAAAATATTAATAAAATTAACACCCTATTATAATACCCTCTGGTTTCAAGTTTTAAGACAAAAGATAATTTTATAAATATGTTTTAAGAAAGAAAATATAAAACTAAAATGTTAACCCTTTCTTCAAGAGAAATATGCAAATTATAAATACCTTTAAAGGTGTGTGTGGTGTTTTATTCTCACTCACTAGAATCGCACTGGAGAAGAGGCACTTTGCAGAGAGACGAGTTCAATCGACTGGCCCCTTGGCCCCCTTGACGCAGATGCATTTGCTCTTTTCTGAAACAAAGAAATATTTATTTTTTTAATCGTCTTCAAACATCATATTTTAAATATTCAATAAAGATTATTTGATTAAATAATTGTTTTATTTTCCCGTAATCCTTTCCTTTCCTATGTTTATATTAGTATGTTTATCCGGTATTTAGCTTAGCTTCAAATGGGGATTTAATACAATTTTAATTAGAATTTTTACCTCAATTCATTCAGATAATGGAATATTAAAAAATAATTTTTTTTAATTAAGTACTTGATTTGTTTCTAATTTGAAAGGTATAATAATTCTTTTTTGTCCAATTTTCTTAAGGGTTTGTTTCTTTTTGATAATTTGTAAAATTGATTGAACAATATCTTTTCTTTTTTTTAACAAATCTTTCTATTTAAAAAAAAAATGAGTGATTTTTATGGAAAATTTTTTAGAAAAGAACAGATGAGTATATATTCAAGTAATTTGCCCCCTCCACCCTCTCGACATATTTAATTATTAATTGATAAAGGGATGAAGAATGGAGAAGTTTATTAGAAAAATTAAGATATTTTGAAATTGTCTGTTCCCTAAATTAAATTATAAATAATTGTATATAATTTATTTGATTCAATGGCTATTTTAACCTTTTAACCCACCACTACAAAAAAAAAAAAAAAAAAAAAAAAAAACCCCTATTACTACATTACATTACCGATCGAAGAGAAGAAAACTTTTTTATTATATTAGACAAAAAGGAATTATTATATCTTTCACATTACAAACAAATCAAGTACGTAGCTAGTTAAAAAAAAAATTAGCGTAAAAACAAATTAATATACAATACTATCTATATATTTCAAATATAGGGTAAGAGAAAGTAAAAATCATCTGAATTGTTTAAACTTATAATTAGACGGGGCGAGTGGGGAAAAGAATGCATTCAGAGAGGGAAGAAAAAATTCCACCTTTAAAAATCACACTGACGAAGTATTTCTATTTTCAATTATTTAATAAGGGGTGATTTACACCCTTTATCACCCTCCACCTGGGGTACACGACTTCATCATAGCGTTGTATTTAAAAATTGGATAATTTTATAAGTGTTTTTTAAGAGAGAAAAAAAAAATTGAAAATAGAAATTTAATTCATTATGCAAATGAGATATGAAAAGAATCATTACCGTAATAAAAAGATGACCAGACGGGGAGTAACGAGTTCGGGGGATGAACCTCTTATTTGCACACACAATATAAAGTTATTTATTGTATTTATTTATTTATTAGGGATAAATTCGAAGTGAAATAATTTTTAAAAGATTCAATTTATTTCAATAAATAAAAATTTTTTAAGCGTTATTTTGTGAATTTTTTGTATAATTTCTATAGCCTACTCAAGGTATTTCGAATAGACAAGGTAGGTCCATTCTGTTCGGGAAAATTCGTCTGTTTTCGGCTCTGATGCCGTGGCGGCTCCTTGCTATTGCGGCCCAATGGGACTATATACAATTCTTCATATTAAATCAAATATTTTTCAATTTACATTTAAATATCACTTATTTGATGTTAATTAAAGATAAAGTGGATAAAATGAATTCATAAAATATAGAAATATGCAGGGGTTTATGTAAAAAAAAATCGTTTAACCACAAAATAGCGCTCGATCAGAATTATTTTAATTTTAACTTTTAATCTATATAATGCTATTAAAAAAAAAATAGTAATAGGGAGAAAAATATAAGTTAATTAATTTTCGATTCTTAATTAAATATTCAAAGTATTATATTTTTTTTCTATTTAGTTTCTCCTAAAAACTTAAAAAAATATATATACATATATATGTTTAGAAAAGGAAGGTTAGACTGAGTTAAAAAAAAAGAGAATTTTATAAATTTAAATAAATTCCTGACCTTTGTTCAGAAAAAAGCAAAATATTCTTTTGACCTTTGGGTTTATGATCGAGTTCCAAAAAACCCCTTTTCGGTCTCTTTGTTTAGAAGAATCAAATATTCCGCATGTGGTTTCTCAACGTTTTAAAAGGCAGAAGATAAGTTTCTGGGTTTAACCCTTCATTAAATAAACAATAGTTTTCAAATTAACTAGGCCTAAAGTAATATTATATTGATTATAATATAATTCACAAAACAAAATTACATTCTAATACATTTCTACTTTTAGTTCAGAAATCTTAAAAACTCTTTAAAACAAACAAAAAAATCTTTAAAACATTACCTTTATATAAAATATTAAAAAAAAAAACATAATTCTTAAGTTTATTCATATAAATTTGTTATTTAATTATAATTTTTGGCTTAATTTTAAATTTTCATTCTTCATTTATGGCACTGACAAAAAGGTTTCAATTTATATATTTTCCCTCATACAGCACCTGTAATGTGAATAAAAATTAAATCAAATATTCTAGTTTGTTATTTTAATCAGATTTTTATTTTGTACATACCTGGATAAAATTTCTTTAGATATCTTGTGCATTGTATTAGTAGAGAATTGGGATTTGTCAGATTCCACTTTTCGGACATTTTACAACTTAAAATTAATTTTCACATGTTTGTTTCCTTTTAAGAGACCAAATTTAATAAAAGTTTAATTTAATAAATGCCTATTAACTCCAATTAAATAAAAAAAGTCAAAGTCAAAATACTTACGAATGAAATGACAGTTCGAGGTTATGCCACATCTTACTTATTTCCTTTTTTTACTTCTTATTACATAATAATTGCGCTAAAATCTCATCGTTATATTGTTCAAATAATTAGTCGATAACACAAATAAGGGTGCAAAACTCTATATATGCAAAGTAAATTAAATAAATGCCAAGAAATAAATCGCACACAAATAAACGCATTGCTTTTCTATGTGCGAGTGGTGGGAGGGAGCCGCCATCCAATCAAAATCGGGTATACCAAAAACTTCGGAAATGGGACTATGGACCTACCTTGTCTATTCGAAGTACCTTGAGCCTACTGTTAAATGAATTTGTAAAATTGATTGTATAACAATATTTGTTGATTTTTTTTTTTTTTTTTTTAAAGAAAATCGAATGATTTTAATGGAAGTTTTTTTATAGAAAAGAACTATATGAAAATAATTTGCCCCTTACATCCCCCGCGGCATAATCAATAATTAATTGACAAGGGATGAAGAATTGAGAGGTTTGTTGGATTAATTAAGAAAATTTTATATTCTTCTCTCTGCTTTATCATACAATAGAATTCTTCAAATTAATTGATAATTCTTGATTTGATTCAAAGGCTAATTTAACCCACCCCCGCCAGAACCACCCTTATTTCGACATTAAATAAACAACCAAAGAGAAAAAAACATTTTTTTAGATTAGACAAAAAGGAATTATTATATCTTACCCTTTAGGAACAAATCAAGTTGGTAGTTAAAATGAAAATTATTTAGGTATAATTTTGAAAAATATTTAAATTGAATATTCAAGAATTATAACATGTGGTCACGAATAATAATAAATAAATATGAACGAATGTTCTCGGCGCTGGTGGGTAATTAAACATTTACGAATAGAAAGAATTTAATCCTTGCCATCGCATTCAATTCTATAGACCTAATATAGAAAGGGGATAATTTTTTTAATTATTATTTGAAATATTATTCTATGTTAGAATATTCCCATACAGAATTAATTGATTTTGTAAGAAGAAATTTTTGAATTTTATATTTTTTCATAATCAAGCAAGTTCACCCTTTGTTATTAAAACAATTTGGCAAAAATAATGAAAAAAAATTCGAATCCCTCTCAAAAAGGAATCTGTTGGTAGCACGTTCAAAGGGGGGGGGGGGGGGACTTGTATAGAAATGATAATCAAATATGAAACGAGGGAGGATTTTTATAGGTCTATCAGAGATTTTAAAAGTGAAAGCCCTTTCCTAGGAAATGATGAGATAAATTGAAAACATTTGATTGTCAGAACTCACCGAGTGCAGAGAGAGACCGGAGGGGGGGGGCGCTTAGATGGATGCTCGAGCGACAAGGTCGATGATTATAAAACAGAGAGTATACGTGTTGAGATTTCGCTTCTTTTTGATGCTCCCTCATTTGCATGTTGATTTGTTTTAGCAGACTTCGACTCGTTGCCATGGTACACATGAAGAGATGCTGTAACAATAGAAAATATAATTAATTAATGATATCTTAATTAAATATCCATTTATTTTAAAATTTAAATACTGTTTCTTAAGTTTATATATTAACATCATTTATGACAATTTATATTGAAATGATTTAAAAGATTTTATTTTAACCCACATTTCCTTTCCTAATTACTTGAAGAAATATTATAAATACAGGATTGCAGACAGACTTTACAGGCCCCGGGGCAATTAATAATACCCCCCCCCCCTCCCGCCCTTAGTTTTCTTTAGTATGTAAAAGGCAATTGTGACCTCCATTTCCTAAACATAGGGTTACCATAATTTATTCAGGCCAGATCCGGGCAGACGAGTCCCGAAGGGAGGTCTGGGAGTATGGAAAATTTTTTGAAAATTAAACACTTAAATCTGCGTTTTTAGCTATCCTGAGACATGAAAAATATTATCAAACTAGCTTTGAGCTTAAAGAGCCCGGGCCTCAGGAAAAAAAAATTTCCAAATTATTTTTTTTTAATTGAAATTTTAAGATTTGAGCTTAAAGGGTCCGGACCCCTAAACTACAAAGCACAAGTAATAAATTTTAATTATTCATCATTAGCTCAACTTGTAATTAATAATACATTATAATATAAATATTACATCATTTTTTAAAATTTAATGGAATGGGATTTTCTCAAAAAAGTTAATTATTTTTTTATCTAAAAAAACTTTCAAAATTGCTCCAATTATAATTTCTTAAATTGCGAGTCCCTGATTTATTTAAACATTTTCTAATTGAGAAATGATTTATTTATAAATAATTTTCTTGAAAAAGCCCCAGGTGCAAAGAAAGGTAATAATAAGTGACATAAGGGTGTATCCGGGGAAGGCTGAACAAGTTTCAAAAAATCTAAGAAAATCTTCTACTCTTAAAATAAGTAAAATAAATTCCTGAGTTCATAGAGCCACCCTGAATTATATGAACATTTCTTATTATTATTTGAGATTGCAGTGGAGAGAGAGTTTTTAGATTAAAAATTAAACACTTACAAAGTCGAACGTTTTCAGAAAAAGACGATGTCTAAGTTGAGATATTCTTGTTTTATCGGCCTGTTTCTTTTGATAATGCATTCTATATGAACCTTCCAGCGAATAATCTCTTGATTATCGGGAGATTTTCACTCTTCGTCTTCATTACCAGCCGCTGAGTTGTCCCTTCCTTTTTAGTCTGAAAAAATATAAAAAAGGAATATATTTAAAAATGCAGTTTTTAGAATTATTAGTATTGATTAAATTAATGAAATTGCGGTGTAGGTTTCAAGTCAATAATTTTGAACTAAGGTGTGTGTTTATGTGAGTTTCACGAGTGTGATTTAATTAATTAATGAATCGGCTATCAAGGTTTGTGTCCTAATTTTAATTATAAATTATATTACTGCATCCCTACAGTCACTAGATCATAGAAGAAGAGTATCTTCACTATCTCTCTTCTACAGGTATTACCATGGTCAATGCTCTGCCGAATTAAAATCAATTATCCCACCCAATGCAACATATTCACGGAACACAAGAGGGCATCTTCCCAGCATCTCTATGCTGTTCAGATCACGACTAACAGAACAAATCAATTTCATTCTTCCTTTGTCCCCATGACCTCCCGTGATTGGAACAAGCTCCCTGCGTCTATCTTCCCCAAACCTACAATCTTCAGACTTTCAAGTCTAACCTCAACAGGCATCTTCTCAGTTCCCGCAGTTGAGTTTCCCCTTTATGCTTCTCCTTTTGTTTTTATTTTCTTCCTGGCTGCATGTGACTATTGGTCATTATAGGTCTTCGGACCTTATGCACCCATTCAAAAAAAAAAAAAAAAATATGCTGAAATTATATTTTCCTGTCAACGAACGAAATAATTAAAAGGCATTCTAACATAAGAATTCGCAACTAAATAAGTTATTTTCCGAGATTTTTCCTTAAAAAAAGTATTTGCAAACTCTAATGATCTAATTATAATTTGAAAAATTTAATTATTATATTCATATTCACTTTAATAGTAATGAGAAAAATTTTTATTTTTTAAGATATTATTTAAGTTGACTGGGACTCGAGTCAAAGACGTTGAGAAACTCTATTTTGTTTGGAATAAAGTGAAAATTAAAAACGTTGATTTACCTCTTTTATGTAGCTCCATTTTATCCATCCCTCGTGATGCCGAATTCTTTATCGGGAGATCCTGGAACAAAGATTTTGATTATTTGTCATTTCTATTAAAATATTAAATATATTGGCTGTATCATTTCTTACATAAACTACTGTATATCTATCTAATTTTGATATCAAATAAATATTTTTTTAAGTGAATTTTTATTTAACCTAATATCCTAAAATTTCCTCATTTATTTACTACTGTATATATATTTTTCTCAGACGTGTTAATCCATGCTATTGGCAGCGGTCAGAGAAAACAAAATAAAATATTATTTAGAGTAAGTAGATAAGAATAATTCATCTCTTGGTTTTGCTTGATTAAAAAAAATAAATATTTATTTTCAAATATTTAAATAAAAACATTGAAATTAAAATAAAACTGCCATCAGAACCAGACGTCATAGCCATCGATATCCGGGAGCAAAATTGAATGTCATTAAGTTATACACTCCCCGCAAAAAAGTGGCGCACTTTGTTTCTTCTGTAAGAATACCTGTTTTAATCTATTCTTATGATACTGTAATTTATTAAACATTTAATATGAATAAACTTATACATTTCTAAATATCTATAGCACAAATTCAAAACATTTTAATCAAATTATACAATTTAAATAAAATAAAGAAAATATGTGTATTTTCAATTTTTGAGATAAATCAACTTACTCTCGATATGTTTTGTTGGATATTAATTAAAAATTTTGTTTTTATAATAATTTCCAATAAATAGAACATAGAAAAACTGAAAAGGAAAGATTATTTTAAAATATTAAAAATTTGGCGTTAATAAAAAAATTTCAACATTTTTGTTTTTGTTTTGATTAAATTATAATTATTTATTACAATGATATGGATTTGTATTAAATTTACTTAGAAATGTATAAGATACTTCATTGTTTAATAAATTTCAGTATCATTAAGGTAGAGTAAAATAGGTCTTTTAAGAAGAAACAAAGTGCCACTTTTCGGGGCATGTATATATATATGAAAGTAAGTGTAAAGGAAGGCCGAATTATAATCAGATGATAAAAAAAAAAATTATATGCTTATTTGGGCCCAGATTATTTTATTTTCACCTTGTCAGCTGGAACTAAACGTCATGCACCTTCAAGACAAGGTTTGTTAAAATTTTCACTGGCTGCTTCAGTAGTTAAGGTGGGTAGAATATTAGCAGAGCCTTTCCTTTTGCTGAGCTCCCATCAGAGTAAAATATATATATATAGGCCTATAATTGATGTTAGATGTTATATCATTCAAAGCTCGAAGAAAAGTAGCAAACGACAAGTTCTTTGGTCCAAATCACACCTAAAATTAAAAATAAAAACAACATTTAATAAAGAATTTTATTTGAAAAAATATAAAATGCCTTAAAATAATGATTAAAGTTTTTCATTCCTCCCTTTACTCTTGGACTATCTAGCTAATTATTTAAGACAAATTGTAGATATAGGAAAAATAACATAATAGAAAATAATAAACTCACCAAATAGGAATGCCAGATGACAAGAAGTTTATCTGGAATAATAAATCGAAGTATCTTGGACGAAATTCTGAAAATAAAAAAAATATATATACATGAGAAAATATATTTTAAAATAGTAAAACATAAATTTCAATTTATTAACGATTACCTTATTTAATTTCTTTGAAAGCTTAAGTCCCTTCTATCATCTATTTTTGAAAATGAATACAATTCCATTTCTATTTCGTTTCATAAGCGAGACGTCAGAAAAATCAAAGGAATGGAATTAAATGGAAATTATATATATATGATGATTGATGGATCAAAGCTCGAAGCAAAGCAGCTTACAACAAGTTATTTTGTGTAAATCACACCTAAAATAAAAATAAAATTAGCATTTAATAAAGATTTGCTTTTGAAAAAATATAAAATGGCTTAAAATAAAGAGTGATTAAAATTCCATTGTAAATAGAGAAGGTAAGTAAAGATCCAATGAGTCTGACATATTCAGATTGAATGACACTTTAATTATTTCATAAATTATTTATAATAATGGATCGAAAAATAAAGAAATGTGATTAAATCATTTGTTACTGTGGTTAATGAAAATATTTAAATGTCAAACATAAACCGAAGAGTCAATGATTTAATAAAATAAATAATCTATTTAATTTATATAATTTACATATCGGAATTAAATTGAAAATGAATATTAAATGATTAAAAGAGATGAAATATTAAAAAAATGAGAATAAAATTTGACAGACAGACAGACAAAGGTTATCCTGTTGAATCATGCGTTTATAATATTTGACTTGTTTCATTTAATGATTTAATTGAAAATAATTATCTTGAACCAATTAAATAAATATTTAAATGCTTTACTGACCTTATATAATGAAAATAATTGAGAATAAATGTAAATAAGCCGATGTGATGAGAGAGAGGAGAAAATTCCAGCCAGCCAAAGTCATGGAAGAGATAAAGAGACGAGGCATTCGCTGCGTTTTCAATGGCGTCAAAGACATCGCAACGCAGCTTCGAGTTTATTTTACTTCTAGTAAAAAAATTTGAATAATAAATAAAATTTAAAAGGTTTTCTTATTAATCTAAAAAATTATATACTCATTATTTTTAAATATATAATAAAATAAATGAAAGTGAAACAAAGAAATATTTATAAATGTTTTATTTATCCAGTAATCTTTTCACAAATATCCTTTTTAAATACAAAAATTCAATTTTCATAATAGAAATCATATGATAGGTTTTTTTTTAGAAAAGTTAAAAAATTAAATTATCTTTTTATTTTTACTTTCTCTTACCTCTATAGCCTATATATGTTTCTCTGAATAAATTAAATTTTAAATACATTTAGATAAATACAATCGCAATTCCTGTACCTTTGATAATAATAGCGGAGGTTAGAGGAGGTCATCAAAGACGAGATGAGACGTTTCCTAAATTTTTTGCTAAATTTCCTCTCGGCTACTGAGGTCTTTACTCTTCTTCTTCTTCGGTCTTCGCCTTATTCCCGCGATGCGAGGTCGGCGGACCTAACTTTCTCCCTCTAACCCTATCATTCGTAAGAAATAGGACAGGCCGTCTCGTCGCTCAGTCTGACGCCTGTTGAAAGAGGCTGGAAGAGACAGGCATACAAAGAACTGAAGGACTGCCTGTCCCAGCTCGGGCAGCTCGTGGTCGCCATCCACGTACCCACAAAGACGTGGGCCCCTGAGCGATATTGAGGTCTTTACTCAATAATATATATTTATTTAAAGTGTCTAGTGTCAACGGAATCCGGCGGATGTTCTACACGCTGTTTTTCCGGGCCACCCAGCCAATTTCCGCTGTGTTAGCTTTAGCTCCACTGTAATGTTATTTGCTCTATCCCAATGCCAGAACCCGATCAACCAAGAAGGGGGCCGAAGTATCCCAGCTGCCCAAGGCAGGCTTTGTTTTCATCTATTCGACAAACAGGCTTTCACA
>JAKCPI010026569.1:0-18479 GCA_023213315.1 Euborellia annulipes | reverse complement strand
TTGATTTATATTTAATTATTTTCTAAAGCTGATCCTATTATCGACAAGAACCAAACACATTTCTTAATTTCCAAATTATTAATACATATATGTGATGCGGAAAGTGAAAAAGAGGCTCTCGACGAAATTTCCCAAATTGAATTATTGATATTTTATTATAGAGGATATTTTCCTGAACATTTTAAGACCAAAACCACAAAAAACTAAAAAAGTTACAGCCTTTTAAAGTTATAGATATAAAAACTGGGTTTCAAGGAAAACGCATTTAAACACAATGAAAAACTATTACAAATCGGTATTTTGTAATATGTACCGGATTCTCATCGCTCAAATTACTGAATAAACCTGTATAGGAAATATTCGAAGAATCGTATTCAATCGAAACCCAAAAATCCATATTTGTGACCTAATTTGACTAAAATGCCCTTACAGATCAATTTACTTCGCCGACAAGAAGTCCCGCACACTTTCCACATCACATTAGAATATTTGATTGTTTTTATTAGAAGATTTTAATAATCAGAGAATACAGCTATTAATTGTTTCATTGATTTAATCCCCTTCTTCAGGTTCATAAACGGGTAAAAAGGTCAGCTGGGAATGAGAAATAAAATAAATGATACATTCTTTCATTATATCCTTTCAAATGAAAGTTGTAAAATCTTTTCAAAGGCAGTCTAATTAGTACGTAGATTCAACCGTTTTTTTCCCAGCCTCTCCCGGGAGTCTTTCTCCTCTGAGCGTATTCTCAGGGCTCCATGGAGCTTTTAGCGGCGGCAAAGGTACAGTCGCACGTCTTGGAGGGTCGGACACCTCCTTACCTCCAATTAATGCAATCAATCCACCAGTGCGGGAATCCATCAGCGCAGATGATCTCCTTGGAGTGTGCGTGGGTACTTTATCGAATTCTGATGATACACGGTATCCGAAACAACAGCCCAACTATCCGCCACGCTCCAAGACACGGATAGAGTTTCTGTAAGTGGACAAAATGCATTTAAATAAAAAGAAAAAAGGGAACGATAAGAAAGAAAACTTGAAGCAGATTGAGCGGTCTGTAGTGCTGGCCGCATCAGACTTTTCAAATAGTTAATAATTTTAAATAAAATTAAAATAATAATATATTTAAGAGAAATTTTACTTATTTTAAGAGTGCAAATAAGCACATTACAGCCACGTGGAGTTAACCAAACATTTAAAAGGCTAGCTCAGTGATTCCCCTTCCCTTAAAGGGCTTGGCGCGAGCTCACGCCAACACCGAGTTCTCCGACTCACCTAAATTTCTAAAATCAGTTTTTTCTCCCTTCACTGAACCACAACCCTTTCGAAAAACTAATTGTTTCAAATTTGCCTTTCAATATGCAATAATAAAGTATATTTTTAAAATATCCTCCGGGTATTTAATTATATGACCTAATTGGGAAAAATAAAAAATCTTGTTTTTTGTTTTTCCTCCCTACATCCTTGCCGAAAAGAAGCGTCATGGTGGTGTTTTAATTATATGACCTAATGTTTCCTGAAGCTCCAGGAGTGATAGACCACGTCGAAGTCCAAAGGAGACAAGACAAGTTTTTTTTTTCTGATTTACACTTCCTGTCCATTTGATTTCTGAAGAATATCGTAGATTTAGGATATATATTAATATCAGTTCTCTATATTTTTACGTAGTTTCGGAATACATTTTCACTTTCTTCTTTTGCACTTGACAAAACAAAAAAATTTTAGAATTACAAAATTTTATGTAGTAGATAACGCAAAGAAATTAGATTAAGGTGGACCAAAAAAAGATAAGTTTAAGCAGATTTTATTTTCTGTTTATTAGGCACTTCTGGCCTACGTTTCAAACAGATCAGACCCTCTTTCGGACTGAAGTGCGTGTTCAACAAAACCCCACAGATCAGATATGCAGCCATCTTACAGGTCAAAAGATGTGTCTGTGGAGTTTTGTTGACACACTTCAGCCCTAAATAAATGAAATAAATCTAGCTGCAACAGCTACTTTTCTCAGTGCTTTACTACCAAAAAATTTACGCTCTGATGCCTTAAGATCCCTTTTTTGTTTCTGTTCTTCTAATGGAAAAAGTACAAATTACATTTATAGCACGTTATTTTGTATTCTTTTTGTCGAATGAAGCGAAACAAAATAAAAGAAAAAAAGCTGTCTTTCGTATACTTATAGACATTGAGAGATTTTAATTTAAAAGATATCATCTCTCTCTCTCTCTGGCAATCATTCTCTTTTTTTTTTCGCTACGTCTTTCAAGAAAACTTTTTTTAACTAAATTTCTTTTTAATCAAAGTTTCAAGAAATTTATTTGAGTTAAAAACATGTCACAGTTTCATTTTTATCATTACTCCAATAAATTTTTGATAGAAAATGTCGACAGGGAAATTATTTCTTAATATCACAAACTTATTTTCAAGAAGAAACAAAGGAGAATAATCAGTTTGATATTCTACTTACAGTGTCGGCACTGCGGGGGGCTAGGGGTGGGGAAGCCCCCTCCCCCCTCGTTTTTTGTTCACTCTCTGTTGATATAGCCCTATATGTATTTGTCTATCTCCCGTTGTCACGTTTGGCCCACTCTTGCCTTCCTAATGAGAAAAAGGTGGCGACATCACTGCTCACTTAAAAGCCACCTGAGCAAGGTCCACCCCCCCGCATTTGGCCCCCTTCGGATCTAATATCCCAATATATTGCAATTCATACAAAAATATAAGTATTTACCAAATCATTTTTTCCGTTTTAGCCAAGAAATAAGAAGATCGCAACAAACAGAAAATTTCGCATGCTTGCAACGATTTTACGCAAGAACTTTTGACAGATTCGCCGAAATTTGCGCTCTCTTTAAACTCGACCGAGATCAGGATGGAGCCGACCCCTGGAGATCCTGGACTTGACATGGAATTCTTGTACGCTGTCCACGACGCTCTCCGAACGATGGTAGGCAGCTGCGGAATGGAAAATAAAAATCAATCGTTTAAATTTTGAGTTTATTTATCATTAAAAATAAATTAAGAGTGAATCGCGTTATTGATGGAAAAATAGTTAATTAATTTAAAAGGACATTTTAAATTAACTAGTACATAGAGAATTATTTATTAATTTTTTTTTTGTGTTTCAGCCTTCGATAATTCACAAAACGGTGTTGAAATCTATCATCAATGCCCTTCTGGAAGAGGATAGAGTGTAATTATTATTATTTTTATTATTTTATATTTAAATAGACTCTAATTTGTGGACGAAATAATTGCAGATTATACAAATGCGACGACGCTAGGGCTCTCTACATGTTGCTACAAAATCCTGTGTTCTCCGCTCAATCGTCTTATACAATATTTGCTCATTTGTTGCGCCACATTGTAGCTTTAACAGCAGAAGAACATCATTTGCTTGTCAACTGGTTCAAGTTGTAAGTACAATTTTTTATATTTATGTTTTTAGTGTCTCACATTTAAAATTTAAATGTGGGAGATTAGATCCTGCTATGAAGATTTAATTTTCTTATATTTGAAATCCTTGTCCTTGTCAGGGACGGATTAATGCCGTTTCATTTCGTCACTTTTGCAACCAATGCAAAGTCTTACAAGATCTCATAATACAAGTAGAATAAATTTAATATTAGAAAAAATAATAAATATTTGCTAATAGCTTGCACTTTTGTTTATCTCTGTTCATTAATATTCTGCTGCACCGCCGAAATTAGAAGGCGAAACGAGATAGCCAAAGTGGCAATGCGACAAATGTAAAAGTCATGGAAAGATAGGAACATCTCAACAATCACCAAGAATGTGCTGGTAGAGCACTCATCTTCCCGATCTGTATATATGGTGCGGAGACTTGGCGGACAATCCTTCAAAAAGATCGGGAATTCATCGAGGTCTTCGAAATGAGGTGCTGGCTGAGAATGCTTCAGGCACATAGAACCAACAACGCCTTCTTAAAACAACTTGAGGTGACTGCAAGATTGTTGTCCCAGGTGTATGATCGCATTCTTCGTTATTTCGGTCACATCATGAGGCGTGACAACGGCCTAGAAAAATCAATAGTTGAAGGCAAAGTCGAAGGAAAGCGGCCAAGAGGTAGAGATCTCCATCTAGGTGGGTTGACCAGGTCAATCTGACTGGCAGTCCACTTAGAGAAACGGCACATTCATCCCTAGACCGTAACGTTTAGAAACAATCAATCAAACGGGCCATTTTTTGACCACGACGTCTCAAGTATGAGATAACGAAGAAGAAGAGAAAGAGCTTGAAGTAAAAGTGGCTGTGCAATTCTAATATCATTTTTGAATCAAGTATGAGTTCCTATTAGAAAAAAGTCAAGGGTGCTGAATTTCGTTAAAAAAAAAAAAAATATCTAAAGAATCTATAGAAAAGGATAATTTATTAAAGAAAATTCCTAAAATATGAGATTTTAAAATGGTCCTTTCCTGTAATCTTTAATTTGATTAAATTATTTGAAGAAGAGCTAATTAAAAGATTTGAAAATCCTCCCCATACGTTTTCTATGAAGGAAATCATAAGTTCAAATAAAATTAATAGCTCTTTATTGGAATTTCGGGATGAAAAGAATTTTTCTGCAACCGCTAGAAGGTTTCTCTTTGAGGAATATAAAATTTTATTTCGGAATTCTAACGGGAAGTTGGTCAAATAAAGAGTGACAGACAGACGGACATTAGTGAATAATATTTATACTAGCCCGTTTTCGGCGGGCTCCAGCCGCCTGCAGCGGACCCTTGCCTTTTCTTAATTATGAAAAAAAACAAATATTTCTCTATACATTTCCTGTGAGAGAAATCGTAACTTTAGGAATTAAAAACTCAAAAAGTTATAGGAATTTCGGGATGAAAATAATTTTCCTGTAATCACTAGGTTCTCTTTATGAATATAAAATTTCATTTCAAAATTTCAACAGGAAGGTGCGCAAATAGAGCATGACAGACAGACAGAGGGACATTAGCGAATTATATATTTAGATAGATAAATAACCACTAAAAGGCGGTAAAGGCGCCATATCGGCCAGAGCATAAGGCGCTATCGAATCTAAATTGGCTTCTGGTAGTTTAAATAAAGAAAGAGAAAAAAAAAGTAGCTAAAGGTATTTCGTTTATTGATGTTGCTTTCTTTTAAAAGTAGGCTTAAAGTTCTTTAATAAAGCTGATTCTGCCTTACCAGAGTTAAGTTGTAATTTCGAATTCGTATAAGCAGTTTCCATTCATTTCTTGAAATAAAAATAAAGAATAAGTAAATTTCTTCTTACTCTTGCTCCATACTACATTCTGGTGGATATAGAGGAGAAACAAATAGTAGTGGAAGAAGTAATGATTGAGAAAAATCTCGAAGATGGGATGAAAGGCTTGGAACCTGGAACAAAGAAGTAGCGGCACTTGAATTAGTATGTTAGCTATTATTGGCAGAAGAGAATTACATATCTTTATAAAACGAGCAATTAGTAAATTGATATAAATAAGATTATTTTATAAATTTCTCCCAAGTAAGAATGTTTGGTGGTTAATCTTTACAATAAGGTGCACAGGTCGGGGGCTGGCTGACTAGTTCACTCTTTGGCTGACTAGTTCACTCGCTTGACATTAGCTCTACGTTCATGATTCTTTCGTTCTTTTCATTTGTGCGCGCTATTTTTTTTTTATCAAAGGAAACCGAACTGTAACCGAAGGACCGAAACAATTAGGATCGGGACAAGATGTAAAAAAAAAAAAGAATAAACAGCGCCATTCCTTCTTTTCCCTCCTCAAAGCCATTCTTTTGTGATGAGAAGATAAACTCTGCTTGCTTGATGTCTCTTACATGTTAGTCTTAAAATGGCGAGCCTCAAAACCAGAGAAATTTTAGACGAGGAGACGACTGAGATATTCTTTCAAAAACAAATTGTAATAGCATATTTCAAAGAGATCATGTTACAATTCGAGAAAACATATAATTAAAATTAAATGTCCTTCCCATTATAGGAAAAAAGAGAGTAACAGGTACGTAGGTCAATTTATTTTTAAAAATAAAAAAGAAAAGAACTTTAATTATTAGAAAAATTACTTTGGCTATCATCAAAAAAAGAATTATATGATCAAATAAAAGAATTACCTTAAAATGTTCAAAACCTCTCCTTTCTTCTTTAATAACATATTCTCCTTGATTGTTTATTTGGGATCAAGGTTCATGTCATTCTTTCAAAAAAATGAAATCATCCATTATTCAAGATTGACATCATTAAAGACCGATGTCAGAGAGATTAATTGAAAGATTAGGAATTCAAATTCATTTTAGTGCATAGGAAAAAAAAAAATTTATTAAAAAAAATTTTTTTTTTTTTTTTTGAAAATATAAATATTCGAAAATATATTTTGAACAAAAAATATATTGTCTATTCTTTTCATTAGTTATTTTTTGTAATCGGTTTTACGATTTTAAAATCTTTTAAAAGATCTTGAATGACTCATCTTTACTCTCTCTACATAGAATCCATAGTTTCATTTGACCTTCGAGTTTCAGATCATAAATATCTGATTGTCGTCTGATCAGGTCTTATTTTCGTTTCGACGTATATCTTGTTCGGTATTAATCAAAATAAAAGACATTTAAAAAATCTGGTGTGACACAACTTTCTCTTCCCTTCGGTAATCGAAAGTTGTGTTCTGTGCTTGTCACATCAGATTTTTTTGTGTCGAGATATATTTAGTTTCCATCTATATATGTATTAAAATTCAAGATGTAAATTTTATAAACATGGGAAAATATTTATTATATTTTATTACGATGGCAACCATCTTTCCTATGAAGGACAGGAGTAAGTGATTCAAACAATTTTGAAAGCAAAATAAGAATATATATTTTAAAGAACAACTAAAATTTGTCGGGAAAAACAGGAAAGCAAGTTAATAAAATCATTGTAAAAAAAATAATTGATTAATGAATTTTAATCAAAATTGTTAAAGCGAATTTTGAGAAAACCGAAAAAAACTGAAAAAGTACATAAATAAAGTACTAGTACTCTTTGACCGATTTTGTTCAAAAGCTTCTTGGAACGTCCCATGTAAGTATTAAACTTAAATATAAAATCTATATAATATTAAATATAAATTATATAAAATGATAAAATTTCAACTTCCTAGCTCATTTCGTTCCTGAGATATTTTGTTCACACGCAAAAATATAAAAGTTTCTACCTATTTATATTTTTTGGTTGAGATGTCTGGCATATACTGAACTAAATTGGATGAAATTTAACCATACAAGAAGAAGAAAAATTAAGAAACATGAATATATGAAGAAAGATTTTGGTAATATATTTAAACATAATATCAGAGACATACCCAAGGGAAACCAAGGGTTTGTTCTTCATTACCTTTTTCAGGAAATTTCATTCCAAATGTTTGGGTATTATTCAAGGGGAATTTTTTAATAGAAGCCAAAAGACGTTGTTTTGTTAGTTTGTGAAGCAAAAGAATAATTTGAACAAGTCCTAGCACTTTATCACTTTTGACCAATTCGCTATGTGAGGACTATTCAAACTTGTACTGCTCTGCGTTCTGGCCGTTTTGCCTCTTTGTGAAAAAGATAGTCTGAGCTAACTATTCCCTGGTCTGAGCCCATGACCCTGGAATCAGTGGTAACTTAAGTTGACCCGATTTTCCGTCCTGAGCATTAAAAAAAAAAATATAAAAATCTGGTGTTACTGGTCGCACAGTACACTACTTTCTCTTACCTTTGGTAAGATATGTGCTTGTCACACCAGATTTTTTGTGCCGAGATATTTATATATTAGAATTCAAGATATAAAATTTATAAACATGGGAGAATATTTATATTTTGTTAGCATGGCAACCATTTCTCCTATCTTCCCTATGAAGTACAAGAGTAAAGTGGCCTTCAAACAATTGTGAGAGCAAAATGAGAATATACATTTTAAAGAGTATCTAAAAAATCAAATTGATTTTTGAATTTTAATCAAAATCGTTAAAGCGAATTTTGAGAATATCGAAAAAAACTGAAAAAGTACTAGTACTAGTAGTCTTTGGCCGAACTTGTTCAAAAGCTATGTGTCACGCCCCAGAGGGGTAACTAACTTACAGTGCCGGATTTACCACTAGGCCGACTAGGCCGCCGAGGCTAGAGGGGGCCGCTAACGTCAGTATTTTTTTTTTTTTTTAATTATATATTCAAAGAAAATATATTTTTTACGGTTCGACTTCTCTACTACACTTCATGGGCAGGGCTACACTTCGTAAATTATAGCAAAGCATAACCAATTTTTTGCAAAGTAAAAAAAAAAACCTTTTTCTGGTAACAAAGAAATGTAAAATTTCATCACATTTTAAGAGCTGAAATAGCGTTAAAATCAATCTCCTGGTACCTAGTTTTAAAAAATTTTCCGGACGCCCCTTCCCCCCCCCCCCCCGTTAGGAAGGGGGCCGCACAGGTAATTTGGCCTAGGGCCTTTAGTTGTGTAAATCCGGCACTGCTAACTTAAATATAAAAATTCAACCTCCTAGCTCAATTCCTTCATCCATTAAATTGAACACAGACAGACCATGTTGCGAAAACCACTTTGTTTGGATTCAGGGGACCTTAAACGTGTATTTCCATCAAAATCTCGACCTCGAATTTTTGACATGAATCGAATACTTTATATATTAACATATATAAGTAAGAGAAAGTAAAAAAATAACAAAATACAATCAAGTGTAATTTCTTATCTGCTGTAAAATAATTGGATTTTTATTTTTTATGAAACAAACAAATTTTTATATGTGAATAATGCATTTTTCTAGAGGCTATCAAATCTAATTTTCTTTTTTAAAAACAAACATAATTATATAAAATATTTTCTATTATTTTGAAATATTATATTCAAATGAGAAATATGCTATATGTAGTTTTTATTTATATTTATTATTATTACATAATGAAGGGATAAAATGAATGCAATTCGTTTATTAATCATTAAATTCTACTCTGAATGATAAATATACCAATTTTCAGGACACGTCGCGTGTTGAAGACTTCAGGAATAGACCCCAAGGTTAGATTTAGAGGGAGGGTGATTGAGGGTAGCCAGGGGGGGGAGGCAAGTCTGATTAATCGTGAGGTGAACGATCGATCAGACATCACAGAGAGAGGACACGCAAAGTCTGCATTTTAAAATCATAATATAAAGAATATCACAAGCTTTTAAATTATTCCCTCTCACTTTCTTTTAATGTAATTAAATTAATTTAGAAGATTAGGAAGATAAGGAGAAAGAAAAAATCAGCCTCTTCTCTCTCACAAACTTCATTTTATTGCAAATATTTCAATTACTTTACAGGGGCTATCTTCAGTGTATATATGAAAATTCTGATAGAGGTTGTCACAAAATTATAAAATATATACACTTTTTTTGTACTGGCTGTGAGGGTTAACTATTGCTGTTGGAGTGGAGTCAGCCAAAGGAAATAATAAAAAACAATTTTTTCTGTCGACGTTTTGAGCGCCAATCACGCTCTTCCTCGGGACAGTCTAATGTCAATTTTTACGGTTACAAATAATATAAGATTTGTATTAAGTCAAGTTCAGTTTATTGATGTCAAATGATACTCATTTTACTACTATCCGTAAAAATTGACATTAGACTGTCCCGAGGAAGAGCGTGATTGGCGCTCGAAACGTCGACAGAAAAAATTGTTTTTTATTATTTCCTTTGGCTGACTCCACTCCAACAGCAATAATTATAAAATATTTTAGAAATGAGAGAGAGAGAAGAAGAGGCTGGGTTTTTCTTTTTATCCTCCTAATCTGCGATTCCTAGCTGTAAGTGCCACACTTACTGAAATTTAGAGGAATATAAAACTCTTCACTTTGTCAATTTTTTTGTTTCTCGTTGTAAATCTAACTTAGAATTCAGCGTTACAAAAATTTTGTTTCTCCTACCTAATATGTTATTCAGGGGGAGGGCAGGTATGGGGGTCCAAACCCCACCACCGAAATCCCGAAAGAATTATTAATGTAAATACAGAGAAATTTAGATATAAAGTCTACTGTTAGGAATTATAAAAAATATTTTATATTACTTCCATTTATCTATTGGGGAGAGGGGTTACCTCTCCGATCATCCAAGGATATTTTGTCCCATTGTTTTCAAACTAGAATCCGAAGGGGGCCTGAGGATTTCTTTTTCCGGATCTGCACAGATTTATTATTTTTGTTTGCCTTTCACATTTGCAGTCAGATTTGATGACCAACATAACAATATACATACCTACTTATTATTTTTATTGTCTAATATAATTATTGTATTTACTACCTGGAGGGGAATCCAATTATTATTCGATTTACACTATAAATAAACTAAATAAATCGACATCACTTAGTTTGGATTTGAGATTTCAAATCAAAATTTCTTTTTCATTAAGCATATTAAATTTTATACTGACTCATATGTGTACATTGTCTTTCTTTCAATAGCTAATAATTTGTTACAGACTGGTAATTTTGTCTTTTTACTTTCTCTTACCTATGTATATATGTAATATATATATATATATGAGAGAAAGTATTGGATTCATGTCAAAAATTTGATGTCGAGATTTTGATGGATCTTCACGTTTTGAGGTCCCCTGAATCCAAAAAAGTGGTTTTCGCGACATGGTCTGTCTGTCTGTGTGGGTGTGTGTGTGGGTGTGTGTCTGTGTTCAATTATAACGCATGAACGGAATTGAGCTACGAGGTTGAAATTTTATATTTAAGTTAAGCACCCCCTGGGACCGGACACAATAGGCTTTTAAACAAAATCCGCCAAAGAGTACTAGTACTTTACTGATGTACTTTTTCAGTTTTTTTTCTATTTTCTCACAATTAGCTCCAACGATTTTTTAAATAAACAATTTTTTTTATTTTAAAATGTATATTCTCTCTTTTAACTATTGAAATCTTCTGAAGACCACTTTACTCTTGAACAGTACTTCATAGAAAAGTTAGGAGAAATGGTTGCCATGGTAACAAAATATAAATATTTTCCCATACTTATAAATTTTACATCTGAATTCAAATGTTCCGTTCTGTCGGGAACTAAATAGACTATATGTCGACACAAAAAATCTGGTGCGACCAGTCACACCAGATTTTTCTCTTTGATTTTTTCATATCAATTTGATTTCATGTTAATAATCAACTCACATGAATAAATAAATAAATATTTGGAAGATAACAATAAAATATTAATATAAATATATTGACTCGTTTTTACAAAGATCGATTCTCTTGTATTATTAAGTTGAGAGGTCTCTATCAATCTAACGAAATTTGAATTTTATCAACAGGTCCTTCTTCTTTCTCTTGTATTATAATCTATTATACTCCCACTTAAAAGCCAAAAATAATCTATTTTTCTTAAATGTTGCAACATAATAACATAGTTATCAAATCAGATTGAAATATCAAATAGAGGAGGCCCAGTGAACAATTATTTTTCGTTTTGTATAAACTAAATTTAATAATTTTTTTTCTAGATTGATTGATTTTGATTAACAAAACGTAAGATAATGGAGAATTATGTATAGATTGGCGAAAAATATAAATAAATATCCCCGCTATAAAATGGAATTCTCGATCGGATGATGGGAAACAGAACATCATTTCTTCGAAAATCTGGCAGGCCGAGAAGAATATTTCTTTTGGAAAATTGATGTCTTCTTCCCAACTCTTCGGCTAGTGAACAAAATTAAAATCGCCCGTTTCTGGAAAGTCAAAGGTTTTTCTCCCATTCAAATGCTTCTTAATCATCACTTCTTTTGCTTCTCTCTAAAATTTTGATATTTCTCAAAGGGATTGGCATTTAAAAAAAAATAAAAAATTAGTTTTTTGACGTGACAACGTAAGTACAGTGAGGGACAATATTAAGTCCCATCCATGCGTTTTCTACTTGTGATTATTACATTGTTTTTATAAAAGAAAATGAAAATTCTGAAATTTTCTAGGTTTGAACCATGAAAGTTTCCATTAAAAATATATATTTTTTTTTTAAAAACAATGATATAATCACAAGTAGAAACGCATGGGTGGGACTTAATATTGTCTTTCACTGTACAGTGGCCGGGTAGGAAAGGCATGCTCGAAAAAGTTAGAGGCTTGAATAACTCCTTTGTCTTAAGAGGTATAATTATGTTGAATATACGGTTAGAAAGAATGATTCTTTAGCTAAAGATTTCACCATTTATTTTTTCCTATTATTTCATTTTACCGCGCGGCGGTAAATTCTAATTTGAAAGTTTAAACCACTGTAGATTCTGAACGGCTAATCAGATCAGACTAAATGGGATGTCAATTTGTGCAGAAAGAAAAACTTTAATCGACTAAATAAAAAAATCCCGATTAATTTACTCTAAAATCAATTTTTTCTCTAAAATCTCATTTTTTTGGCAAAAAAATTATCGAAAAATTGCCCTTTTCGCGCAATGCATATCTAATTGACCATAAAAGCTACATTAAATCTAAATATATTTTTAGAAAGAGTGGTTCAATACCCCCGGACCTTTGAAATAACTAGGAATCGGGCCTTAGATTCCGAGAAAGACTCTAGACTCTAAATTAAAAAAAATAATAATAACACTTTAAAGCCTTTAAAGGCTTGCCTAAAGCCGGCCATTCACGATCGCTCCAAATGGATGTCATCCTTTCACTACACGACATTCATTTGTTTTCCCCACTCACAGTCAGTTTTTGGAGTGACATCGCTCCATTTGGACGGATGGAGCGATCGTGAATGGCCGGCGTAAAAGATTTTATTGAAATTTCAGTAGGATAATTGAGTCTATATATATATATATATATTACTATCCGAGGATGCTTTAACTTTAAAAAGTTTTAACCCCTGACATGGGCGTATCAGCCCAATACGAAAGGAGGGGGGGGGCAACTTTTCTAATATCCATTTTATTACTTTATTAAATGCCACAACCAAACTGGAGATGAGGGTTGACATGACTCGTAGCTTTTATCTCCCACAGATGGCATGAATTTTTCAGTTTTTTTATTTTTATTTTGGAAGGGGGGGGGGGCAGCTGCCCATTACCCAAACTTATATAAAATGTAGATCCACATCTAAACAAAACCATAAAAGACAAATTAAATTTTATTTTTTTCTCTTTTATTCTGAGTGAATTAAAACAAAACAAAAATTAATTTGTTTTCTTGACCTCCTTTATTAATTTAATATTCTCTCTCTCTTATAAGTATAGCTTTAATTTCTACTACAAATTAATATTCGCTTTTGTTTTTTTAATGATAATTTCATATGTAAATTGACATATTAAAATTGATTCTCTATAAATCAACCAATTTTCGGAATGACCTTCAGGATTTATTCTCTCTCTATCCCCATGATCATGATCATGATCATCATTGATTGTCCAGACAGAGAGACAAATTAAAAGTTTGAATTTAAAATGATAATTTGAAATAATAACCTTGGAATAGATTGTTGTTTTTTTGTTTTTTTTTTATATGAAATTTTAATATATTTCGTACTGGACTTTTTTGGAGAGGACAAAGGGGTAAAGATGAACCTTTAGCATTTAGAGCTTTCTTTCAAAGAATCGATTAGGAATGGGGAAAAAAAAGGTCGATAGCAGAGGGGGTAGATAGGGGATGAACGAAACGAGGTCGGCGTCCCGTCTTTTGCAGATGTTAATGTATTAATTTATGTCCGCCTCCCTCCCCCCTGGCCACCCCCACATGTTTACGCTTAATCATGTCTTCTAGCTCTAGTTAAAGGGACGATCGAATCGAATTCACTCACTACAGCTTGACCAAGATATATATTTAATGCATTTCGTTCTCTAATCAATAAAATCTCCTATGGACAATCTTGATATTAAAAAGTTTAGAACTTATTTATAATTCTATTATAATTATAGGGGTGACTAGCTTTATTATTATTATTATTTTTTTTATTACCATCTAAAAAAAACACCTCACTCCCTACTCACCTAAATTAGTTTATTTTAATCCACTTGTCATTTAAGTTAGTCGATATAATTAGAGCATACCTTCCCTAGACCCCTAGCACAAGAGGCGAGATCTCTAACTCTCGGCCCAGGGTGTGTGCCATTTTTTGAGATATTTTCTGTTAGAAACGTAGTATGTAGGTACCCTGAGAAAGGAGATTTGTGCCTATCGAAATTTAGAAGCTTCCGAGATGCGTTAAAAGTTGTCATTACCGGTATGTTCACAGCTTATTTCATAAAATATTATAAGTGCCAACCGGTGTGGCGTCTATTAATAAAATATCCGATAATAAGAAATACTGCATTAGGACCATGTTTGATTATTTAGATAAACAAGAACACAAAGAATTTTATAGAAAATTAGTATAAAATAAGTGATTTGTTTTTGTCAACTTGTTTTGTGTATTAACAATATTTTGTAAACTCCTTTGTTCGTTAAAACGCAAAGAGATTTGAAGAAATTCGGTAAAATAAGTATTTTTTACTTTTGTTTTTTGTAAACGTTATTTAGATTTGTAAACCTTTTTTTTATTAAAACTGCTTTAGTTAATGAACCTTATGTTTCCCTAACATGCTGTTGTTTCATTTATTGGATAAAATGGCAACTAAAAGCACTGTTCTGTTCTTAAACAGTTTTTCGTACATTAATAATGAAAAATGGAGTACTTTTGTTGGAATCCGTGAATTCCTGTGTAGATGAATACGATTTCTTACAAGAAACACGTAAATTCTACCATTCCTCCCAGTACATCTTTCATTAGACAATTCCTTCTCAGTATGTGACCTATCCAGTTATTTTTCCTCAGAATAAAGGGCATAAGTAGATTTCGTTCCTCTACTACTCTCTCTAACATCTCTTCATTCCTCACCTCGTCCGACCATTAAGTGGAAGTGAGGTTGAATTATATACAATAATATTTGAATAGCTAATAATATGTAGATTAAAGGTTTCTGGATTTCTCCAATGAGCACCAGCTAGTAGTTTTTTTTCAAAAAGTGTCAGACCCTGACACATAATTACTAATAAATCATTGGAGAAATCCAGAAACCTTTAATCTATATACAATAAGTTAAAATACAAATTGTATAAACCCTTGAAGAAGAAATCAGCATCTCGAATGAAAATAAATAAAAAAAAAAACTCTTTGATATTAGAAAAAAAATGAAAACTGCTTGTATTTGCGCCGTCAAAATTGATTTGATTTCTTTTTTTTTTTTTGTTCAGGTTGGAGGTAGAGCGGCTGAGGACGGTGGTGAGGCACTTGGCACAATTCATCACCATCAGACAATTTCCTCCTGCTGACAAGTCACTTCCGCCTTTGGCCAAGAGTCGCTGGTGGATCCCTGCTGCTGTTAAAACTCTGGCTCTCATAAGTGAGTCATTAAATATGATATGAATATTAATTTAATATATAGTAAAGTGTCTGTTGTATTTAACAATAAAAGAGCAGACAACCCGAGATGAGACTCTAAACAAATGAAAATCTTTCAAATTTGTGACGTTTTTCGACTTTATTCAATTATCTGCTTTGACCTCTAACTGGCCTGATGTTGGCGTTATTTAAATAAAGCCGAAAGCATCTCAAACTCTAAAGTTTTTCACAGATTCATCTCATAGCAGCTTGCTCTCTATTTTTAATATTTAAGAAAAATAATAAAATTTGTAGATGCCGCTAATAATTCCTCAACGCCTCCAATGTTGGACTATACTGAACTCTACAATTCGGCTTTGGATCATATGGACCTGATGCAGGATTATTTCAATTGGCAGAGTCCTCAGAGAGTGGGGCAATTCGCCTATTGCCAGTATCCCTTCATCTTGAGCATCGTTGCCAAAAGGACTATCCTGACCAAGGACTCTGAGCAGCAAATGATTTTGACAGCACGTCGCTCTTTGGTGGCCAAAGTTGCTCGCCATCAGCCTCCTCAAATTGACATTTTCTTCCTTAATATTTTAGTTCGACGTTCACATCTTGTCTCCGATTCACTTAACGAGGTAAAAATATTTCGTTTATAAACTCTCACATTCAGAGCACTATCTTTTATGTATCGCAATTAATGTTTAGAGTCAGAGAAAAAGACTAAAGAAAAATTTGTTATTTATTAAACCTTTTCATTTTTAAATTGTTATTTACTTGTGATAAACATCAACATATGTGAATAAAAAATTCATCAGTCATTTACCTTCTAAAAAACAATCAATATTTTCATGATTTCATTCATTTTAATATTTGTCATAACGAAATTTATTTTTAAATAATTTCTTCCTTTTTATGGTGTTTCTTTGTCTGAATGTTTATCGTTATTTAAGATATGACGACATTAGTTGCTTTCCTGATTATAGATTTTTTTTTACTTTGAACAAATAAATTTATAAAATTTATACATTTGATGGAATGTGGCTGTGAGATATCAATGAGTGTGACGTGGAGGACAGCAGCCAGATATGGAGCCTCTATTTAATAAAACAGGCTCCTTTAAACAAAACGTTTCGGCTAAATTTATTACGCCATCTTCAGTTGTTCAAGAGTCTTATGGGAAAATAGAGTTGTCATATGTGTTTATTTCATAAGCGAACATTTGAAAGAATTGCCTATGTATTACAACAGTGTAAATATAACAATAGTCTGTATGATGTTACACTGAGTGTAACTTATTATTACTTGGCCCCCGGGGGATTATTACACAACACACAACACGATTTCCGATAAAAATTAGAATAAAAAAAATAAATTTAACAATAAACAAATCGATACTTGTAAATTCAAAGGTCGTACTTTTCAGCAGAGCCAAAAAACGAGAAAAACAATCATTTTTCCTCTTAACTTTTTTGACTTTAATACTATTTTAGTCTTTTGAGTAGGGCTGGACGGTAACCGGGTTACCGGTAAAAATTATTGACCGAAAACGCGGTAACGAACCTCTAATTCGGAAAAACCGGTTTTTCTCGAAAGCCGATAAAAACCGACTTACGGTAAAAACCGGGAAAGCCTAGGTTCCGCGAAAAAAAAAATGTTCCGCGCCGGCATATTTTTGCCCCGCCAAAAAAAATTTTGCGCGGCGGAAAACTTTTGTTCTGCGTGCGTCAAAAAATAGCCGTCTCTAACAAAAAGGTAAAATATTTTTTCGCCCGGGGGAAAAATTTTAAACTCCGGGCAAAAAAAAAAAAATGTTCCGCGGCGGCAAACTTTGGTTCCGCGGCGGCGGCAAATTTTTGTTCCGCGGGTGGCAAAAAATTGGCGTCTCTAAAAAAAAAAGGTAAAATATTTTTTCGAACGGGAAAACATTTTGGTTCCGCGAAAAGAAAAAATGTTCCGCCTCCAACTGCCTCGGTACGCCTCTGCGATTTTTACCGACTTTCGAGAAAAACCGGTTTTTTTTCATTATCGAGGTCGGTAATGAAAATCCATTACCGTCCAGCCCTATCAAAAAGCAGAACATTTCTGTATATATAATTCATTTTTGCTATTTTGCCATTTAAGACCTTTTAATTTCCAAGTATCCATATACAGTATAATGACATAACGCAACGTTTGTTTCCAAAAAGGTTGGCGTCTCTATTTCTTTTCAACTTCATCGTCATCATTATTTGACTATTTGTCATTTTATTTTTAGATTGCGAGTAAACAAAAGGATTTAAAGAAAAAGTTGAAGGTGTCTTTCGTCGGAGAGCCTGGTCTCGATATGGGTGGACTCACCAAGGAATGGTTTCTTTTACTCATCAGGCAAATTTTCCATCCGGATTATGGGATGTTCGTTTATCATCCTAATAGTCGCTGTTATTGGTAAGTAACGAGACATCAATAAGAAATGAATTCCAATTTTAGGGAGTTTGTTATGAACTTTAGAGGCGCCAAAAGAATACGCGAGCTTAAGTTTTAATTCATTTTTTTTTGTCAAAGTTTTGGCAAACTGCATCAATATCTACGTTTTCATTTAATCTTAAGATTTAAAATTGATTTAAAAAATTACCTAAAAATATTTCCCAAAAGCTTTCAGCCAAAACTAGTTTTAACTAAATTCCGGTTTTTACTGTTATATATATACACTAGGGTGGTCGCAAGAAATTGATGTCCGAATATCTTTGGCGGGAACCTCTAGAAAGTTGCCAAATTATGTAAAAGTGAGATAGGGAAAGGATGAGCGTGATCGAATAACCCTAAGACCTGCCTCAACGGGCCTGAAGTTTAGTAAAACTTGATGGAGACATATCAAGGGTAGCATTGTCTAAACTTCTAAATCATTTGTGGTATTTAAACCAAGAGCAGGTTGCTTTGCTTTTTTTGATAATACTTTAGATCCTTGGTTCCCAACCGGTGTGTCCCGGCACCCAAGGGTCCCACGAGAATGGCTAAGGGGTGCCGCGAGATATTTAGATGAACAAAAAAAAAATAATAATAAAGAGGCGGGAAAAAAAAGTTAGCGATCGTGAATGTTTTTAAACTTTTCACTTTTCTTGACGTTCAGAAGAAATATTAA
>JAKCPI010026567.1:0-15533 GCA_023213315.1 Euborellia annulipes | reverse complement strand
CATAAGCTCTATAATCAGGATTAATTCATTTCAATTTCATCTATCATAGTAATATTATTTCGACACAAAATGTCATTTATAAGCCTAGTTGAATAGAAGGAAAATAGAGAGTATAAATACGGAAATAGTTAGCTAGCGACTGTGTTATAATTAAAATATTAATAGAGATTATAATTTTTTGTTTTTTAGAGAAAAGCCAAAAGGTCCTGTGGCCCAAATAAACATTTGTTTACTAAATGCAACAATTTTCCAAGTCGATATTTAGACCCGATACCAAGATATGAAGATCTACCAGCACCAGTGATGACGAAGAGTAAGCAAGAAATGGTAAGTAAAAACAAATTAGATTTTATTTTCTCGAGATATCCATCAGGGAATTATTCAGGGAAATAATCTTTCAGGGGTCGGCAAACTATTTTAAGTAAAGCCTTTTTTCATTAAATAATTTTGAAAAATATTACCTAGAGCATCAGACCTTAATACATTTTTTTCTATAATAGCTTAATTATAAAAATTTTGGAGAGGCTGAAGAGGTACACAATTTGAATAAAAGAGCCGCGGATTGCTGACCTCTGATATAGGCCTACTATTTTTTTGCCAAAAATATATATTTTTTCTTTTATCCATTTTATACGAAGGTGGCACTTGGGCGTTTCCTTCTATCTCCACTCATCGGAGTATTTTTATACATAATTCTTAGTTAGAATTTCAGAAAAATGTCAAAGAAGCAATATAACAATAGAATTAAGTGTCCTCTTAGAACCTGTTTCATCATTTTAGGTCAAGTAACGAATTTAGTCAAGTGTTAATTAATAATGGAACATTAAACAAGTTCCTGAGCCTTTGATATTTACAAAACATGAGTTTTGCTGCGATGTGTAGCTAAATCCAAGTTAGAAAAGATTTGGTGAAACTAACAACTTAACATTTTGTTTTGAAGCAACAAAATAAAAACTGGTTTAATTAATTAATTAATAAAATATGTATTCTGATGTAAACAGATGCTGCAAGAAAACAAAATTGCAATAAAATGACATTTGGGCGAATGCATATAGTGAAGTTGGGGATTTTATAAAAGCTTTGTGTACAGGTTACCATATATGGTATTACCAGCATATAGGTCTATTAATTTATGTTTAGAGTAATGTGTTCCAATATAAACAAATAAAAATAATAAGTGCAATTTGAATTTGTGAAAATAGAATGATTAATCAAGACAAGAAGTAAATTTCAAAATCATGGGAATTTTTATATTCCTGATTTCTTTTCTTTGTTAAAAATAGTTTACATATTGAATAGATCATAGATTTATATAAAAATCCAAAACTGATTTTAAAAAATCTGGTGTGACTGGCGCACAGCACACAACTTTCTCTTACCTTCGGTAATCGAAAGTTGTGTACTGTGCTTGTCTCACCAGATTTTTTGTGTCGACATGTATTTAGTTTCCGACAGTAGGGTACATTCGATTTTCAAGATGTAAAATTTATAAGTATGGCAAAATATTTATATTTTGTTACCATGGCAACCATTTCTCCTATCTTTTCTATGGAGTACAAGAGTAAAGTGGCCTTCAGAAGATTTCAATCACAAAATGAGAATATACATTTTAAAGAGCATTTAAAAAATAATTGATTTTTGAATTTAAAAAAAAATCGTTGGAGCAAATTTTGAGAAAATCAAAAAAAAAACTGAAAAAGTGCATCAGTAAAGTACTAGTACTCTTTGGCCGATTTTGTTTAAAAGCTTCGTGTCACGTCCCATGGGGGTGCCTAACTTAAATATAAAATTTCAACCTTCTAGCTCTTTCCGTTCTTGAGATATTTTGTTCACAGACACACACACACACACAGACAGACAGACACACACACAGACAGACAGACCATGTCGCGAAAACCACTTTTTTGGATTCAGGGGACCTCAAAACGTGAAGATCCATCAAAATATCGACATCGAATTTTTGACATGAATCCAATACTTTCTCTCTATATATATATATTACATATATACATAGGTAAGAGAAAGTAAAAAGTATTTTTTAGATAATAATTATTATTTTTTCCATAATTTGCTACTTTCCAAAAACACTTTGCTTATTGGTAAATCCGGATATATCCAAAGTTCAGGTCGCTTAACCTACTTGACCTCGATTGATGAACTGGTCTTTAGAATCTAGATAGATATGTAATGTTTAAACGCTTTTATTATTAAGTAATATTTTATATCAATACACAAGTAGATTTGATATTGTTTTAATTGCTTTTCAAAATGTTATATCAAATGTAAAATTATTTAATATTAGAGCATTTGCAAAACAACAACAATTATTATGTGAATGAGAGACTGAAACGTTGCTTGGCAGCTAAGAATTCCCTGCCAAGGGAGAAAGCAATCCCTCGGGAAGGGATATTTGTGCAAAGGGGGAGAGAGGCTCCGTCCCAAATGAGAAGGGATCTCGACTATCCGGCAAAATTCTATCTACACCAAACCAAGTCTTGTCTTGGCTGATATTTGCCTCGAGAGTGACGAAGTGTACTAATGGGATTTGAGGGGGACTTCAAAAAATTACAAATAATAACCACCAATCTCTTTGTTTCTATATAAATTACAAAGAATACCAAGTCTTAATACTAAATGGTAAATATTATCTCTTTTTGTATTTAATTAAAACTTTATTGTGAGTTTTCAAAAAGATTTTTGTTTTATTTTTTTATCACTGAGATAGTATAATATTCAATTCAAACAAACACATTCGCTTTTTTCCACCAGTAACTCAATTCAAACAAAGATATTTTTGTATTTATTTTTTATTTTATTTTACTTTATATCATTTTATAGAAATAAAATAGTCGTTTAGTTTAAATTTATTTATTTAATGGGTAATCCGGCACTGCTCAAAATTCCAGATTAATTGTTTGATGATTTTTCTGGCTAGCTGAGAATTTAACCTATTTATTCTGGATTCAGATTCTCTGCTTATTTTCTCTTTAGGGATTAGTACTGAAATTTTTTTTCCAATCCTTTCTTAATAAATGTTTCAAAAAAATTCTATGTAATTTGTATTAATGCAAGATCATCGTGCATTATTTTAATTTAAAAGAAGAAATTAAAATTCTATATTCTAATATTTATTGATATATATAGTCTATATATATATTTTTTTTTTTCAATTTAGCAAATACAACGTGATATATGCGCTTTAAAAGCCACCCAATCCGGAGAGGGTGCATTGAAAATATTGAAATGGATTCTTCAAAAGTCTCTACGATATAGACCAGTTCAAAAGGGCCTTGGAATACCAAACAGACCTCGGGAAGAGATTTTGAATTTTAGAGATCCGGTACAAAAACTAGAAAAATTACTCAAATGCGCCTCTATGCAAACTTTTGAGAAACTTGTTGACGAAATAATTAACAAAGAGGTAAGGGAAGGAAAAAATTATTTTTTAATTTAAATTTAAATTTTATAGTGATTGGGCTAACCAACTACCAAATTTATTCAAAGACCACCTCTTGAAGTTAGATTTTTTTAATATAAACCAGAAAAAATGAAAAGGATTTTGGATAAAATTATCAGAATATTAAATGTGGAACCCCTATTGCTTTGCATACAAGTTATGGTATTTATAACAAACTTAGTAAGTTTTTATCAAATGTTTGATTAATTTTAAAGTGTTCAGTGTTATTCTAATACATATAAATTAACTTGGTTTATTTATTTGGGATTATAAAATCAAAGTTAAACATAGCGCATATTAAAAGAACCTAATATCAATGATAGTAAAATAAATAAAATGAAAATGCAGTTTTAAGGACCAGAGTGATCTAACCCAGAAGGGTGAAGTGCAGAGGCAGAAAAATTGATTGTCGTCATTTTGAATTCTAATAGCATTCATTATATATAATAACAGAACAAATAGTGTTAGGCCTATAAATAATGCAACTAATACGCGTACTGTAATATAAAAGTTGATATTATTTCGGGTCCTGCAAACCTCTTATAAAGTAGTATATATTTTTTTACTTTTAAACACGATTAGTATTACATCAGTAGAAATCATGATTTACCTTTAAATGGAAGTCTTTTACCTGATATTTTTGACATTTATATTGCATATTTTAATATTTTTACTGCATATTATATGGCACAATTAGGGGTTTTTACTGCATAAAATCCGGGCTTTAATTATAATTATCGCTCTGAAGACGAATTAGTGACTCTTGGAATATGAAGTGTCATCCCCCACTAAAGGATCTAGCTGGCGACGGGGTGACTAATGATTAAGTAGCAGAATTTTTTATTTAAACTTTTTTCTGATAGTCAAACTGAGGGGATTTCGAGAATGTATTTAAGACAAAAATTTATTTTTATAAAAATAATATTTTTTCTACTACTCTAGAATTAGGTAAGTTCTTAAATAAATCACTTTTGATTAAAAATTTAGTGCAAATACTTGGGAAGCCCTTTTTATTTAAAGACTTTAAAAATAAAAAGTCGCTTAAACATTTTTTCAGAGAAATTATTGATAGGATAAATTTGTGGCTATTTGAGAAATTCAAGGAGAGGACGAAATTTTTGCTATGGGATGAGTCGTCACAAATGAATTATAAATTCGGTAAAAAGGGGCACATAAAAATTACTAATTAACCTAACATTTTTAATCGCAATGACAGTCAAATGGATTTTTTGGAATTGATTTTTCATTCATTACAATATCACAATGTGAATTTTTTTCTTTAGAGAGGTATATTTATAAATTTTTCAAAAAATAAATAAAAGAATTTTGCCACACCTTTTTCCTTGAAAAAAAAAAAAATCATTTCGTATCATTTACGATACCGATGGGAATTATCACAAGACACAAAAGTGAGAGTATAAGATGTTTGAACCTCCCCTCTCCCTGGGGATCGGATATATAAAAATGTATTATTAATATAATTTATTTAACTTAATTCGCAAAATCACCCTTAAAGCTCGGGTTTCTTTATTTTAACCTCCCCCAAGTCAATGTTTATTACATATATATAAATGTAGTAGTAGCATAATGGTAAGAAAGGTAATAAAAAGAATTGATATGTGAATTTCAATTGAAATATATTTTTTAAGATGCTGTTTAGTCTATTAAAAAGAGATATTCAAATTCCAATAAAACTCCTTAGGAAAATGTTAAATTTTGGACATCTATACATGGGCGTACCCAGCGAGGGGCAGGGGGGCAGCTGCCCCCTCCCTAGAAGCAACAAAAAAAAAATTAAATGTTTATAAAGTGATGAAACGAAACAAAATTGGTGGTTGGCGACGGGGAATGATTCTTTTTGTTAGGACTCGAGGGTTTTTAGGCCTTTAATTCGAAGGCTTTAACCCTCTATATAAAAAATAGCTATGTCACAATCTGGACGACCATGATCTGCCCCCCCCCCCTGGACGACCATGATCTGACCATGCCCCCCCCCCCCCCTAGATTTGATCCTGGGTACGCCCATGCATCTATATTTAATGCAATTAAAAATTTTAATTTTTATATGCATAATAATATTTTTTAAATTCTGGTGTGACTGGTCGCACAGCACACTTACCTTTGGTAAGAGAAAGTTGTGTTCTGTGCTTGTCACACTAGATTTTTTGTGTCGATCCATATTTAGTTTCCAACAGCACGGTAGACCTACATTTAAATTCAAGATGTAAAATTTATATTTGGTTACCATGGCAACCATTTCTCTTATCTTCACTATGAAGTACAAGAGTAAAGTGGTCTTCATTCAATTTTGAGAGAAAATTAGAATATACATTTAAAAGAGCATCTAAAAAATAATTGATTTTTGAATTTTAATCAAAATCGTTAGACCGAATTTTGAGAAAATAGAAAAATACTGAAAGAGCACATCAGTAAAGTACTAGTATTTTTTGGCCGAATTGGTTTAAAAGCTTATTTTCCCCTCTCATGGAGGTGCTTAACTTAAATTTGAAATTTCAACCTCCTAGCTCTTTTCGTTCTTGAGATATTTTGCTGACAGACACACACACACACACACAGACCACGTTACAAAAACCACTTTTTTTGGTCTCAGGGGCCTCAAAACCATCAAAATCTCGACATCGAATTTTTGACATGAATCCATATATACCTATAAGAGAAAGTAAAAAAAAAATAAGCAAATTTTAAATGATCATATTTAAAATAAATTCGATTGTTTAAATTGGTTAATCTTTAAGCAAGATTAAAGTAATTTTAATGTTAGTAAGGGTGATTTAAAAACGTCCCTTAAATTCACTCCCAAGCCAAGGGGTTTATTTTTATGGGAGCTATAGAATAATTTAAGTTGATAAATATTGCTATATACAAATGAAAGAGAAAATCATCTTTAAAATTCTCAAGGATTATTCTCCGTCTCTTGTTTTAAGCTTGAGAATATCATTTTATAATTAAAAAAGAAAAAAATTATTTTCTCTAATATTAAAACCCTGATCATAGTTTTTATAAAATGTTAAAGTAAATTTTATCATTTAATAATGAAATTAATAAAAAAAAAAATCTTTTGAGTGAAATATCGATTCATTTTTTTTAAATCCTCTCAAATACAATAGCTTGTCTGGGAAACAAAAAAAAACGCAATCTTGATGATAACTGGAAACTTCGAGTTTGATTCCCTGTAGAGAGAGATTTCATAAAATATTCACAAGATCACGTTCATTTCAAATGCATAGATTGATTAGAACAATCCTTCCCCACCCAGCAGTGGCCAGATTTCGATTATAATAAGAGATCATTAAAAATTATAATAATTTTTAGATTATTTAATGCCTAAAATAAAGTCTGTTTATCTCTGTCATAGTTTCTTATAACAAAATTGCAGTAAAACTTGTGCTAAGCATTTAAAATAAATAAATAAACTTCATTTTTTGGAATAGGTTTTAATAGGAACTCTCAAGGCTTTCTATAAAGATTTCCGTGTGAACTCTAAAGTACGTATTCTCTTTAATGATACAGGCACAAGTTTTTAAAATTTTAAAATGCATATAAGCTCAAGTAAAAGTGAAATGAGAAGGGAATAGAATCAGTACATGTTTAAATGTGAATTGAAAATACATTTTAAGCGCTATGACGTATTCCATTCCCCCTGAAACAGCAAAGCAACTGGCTTTATGGTTTATGCCGGAGGGGGCATCTGCCCTCGAGTATGCAAGAGCCAGAGGTGACTGATCGGAAATTGAATTTTTTTGTTGGAATTAATTGACTGCCTTTTTTTTAACCTAATAATACATTCATTTAGAACAGGGGTCGGAAAACTTTAGAGAGTAAAGGGCCACATGAAACAGCAAAATTTTCAGCGGTTTTTATTTCTAATTTTACTTTTTTTTTTAAGAACACATACACAACTCAACTTTCACTTCAAAGAGATAATAAAAAAACTTATAAAAAAAAACACTAATACTCTTTAATAAAATTTACTATGAAATTTAATGAGAGCTTGGTTTTTTAATATTCTTTCATAGGCCTAATTAAAAAATAACTCAGAAAAAAATTTTTTTGGTGCATTGAAATTTAAAGTTTTTCCTGTGTATCTGGCTAGCGCTAATTCCAAAATACTATGAGTTCTAGTTTAAGAGATATAGAGAAAATTAAATTTTAATAGAAAAAGTGCTCTAAAAAAGCTCTTATTTTGAAATTCCTTGATTTGATTTAAAACGGTACCGCTTAAAAATATGCACATAGTTGAAATGCATAGAAATATAAAGATTCAGCCCAATCGGAGGTAATTTTCTGGTGCAAAACACGTCTAAAAGTTTAGAAAATTAGAATTTTTTCAATTTTTTTTTTCAACTTTGGACACCTCTAATAGAATTTTTAACATCCCTGAGTACAAAAAACATATTTACGATGTTTTATAGTTCTTTAACTTTCTAAAAAATCATTAATTGTTCAAAAATTGTTAATTATTAATTAAAAATTATATATAAATAGAGTAATCATAATTTTATTCCTATGAGCTTTAATTTCGGAGAGAGAGCTAAGCGCCTAAGAGATTGGCAACCAAAGTGTTTTTTTTACCTGACTTTAATAACTGTATTGTTCATAATTTTGTTAATAATTAACATATTTCCCTAAGAAATTATTTTTGGAAAGCAAAAGGACTATAGAATGTTTTTTCCAATCAGGGATGGTAATTATATTAGGGGTGTCCAAAGTAAAAAAAAAACTGGTCCGATTTTACTAAACTTTAAGGCCGTTTTCATTACTAAACCACCTCTGATTGGCCTGAAACTTTATATTTTTATGAATTTCGGCAATCGGCATATTTTTTAGGAGAATCGCCTTAAAAAAATTTAGAAAATTCAAAATAAGAACCTCTTTCAATCAAAATTTAATTTTTTTCTATATCTCTAAAGCTGATGTAGCACAGTAGACATTTTTAGTCAAAGTCATCCGTATTTCCATGAATAGGTCAAAATCAGTTGTGATTAATTCTTCAGCTTTTAATTACTGTTAGAAATTATATAAAATATTTTATATTCTTTAAAATCTATACATTTAGACCCCGAATCATCCGAATTCCCCCGAAAAAATTTCTGGCTTCGGCCCTGCTAAGAAGAATATTATGGAAATTTTCATCCATATGAAAATCATTGATTTCGCAAAAACTTCCAAATCAGGAACTATTTCAGAATGAATAGAAGAATTATGTTAAGTTTTTTTCTTCAAAGTTATAAAACTAAAAAAGGCCCATAGTTGTTTACTTTTAAGTAAATTTTAAATAGTCTATTTTTTTCTGAACCAAATGTTATACAAATTCATTATTTCGTAGATATATCGCCACATTATTTTCAAAATTAAAAGTAAATTTAAAATTATTAAAAAAATAAGCATCAAAGTCAAAGTTTAGTCGTCTTAGATACTGATACTATGCCCAAAAAAAATTCTCGAATTTGATTTTAAAAATTTTTCTCTTTTTAACAGATAACAATGTAGAAGAAGGAGTGTCCAACCTCTGCGGCCCGCTCGTGTGGCCCTCAAGCAGTCCTCATCTCCTAAACGTAAATATAGCCTATTAATTGTCTTGTCCAGTATATAAATATATATCATTAATAAATAAAAACTGTCCAATTTTAGTGTTAAAAGACCCAGTATTAAAAGGTTGGTCACTCCTCTTGTAGATCAATAAGTAGCCCTATAACTCATACTGTCATGTGTGAAATTGAAACCTTATAATTATTTGAGAATAAATGTTGTAGGAATAGATTGGGATGAGTTCCAATGAAATAATTAATTACCATTATAAAAGCGTGTTCAGCATACGTGTTAGTTAACATTTTTGTTAGTTGGGAATAATTTTTTAGTTGTCGGATTAGAAAGTCATAATTTTTTTGTAATGCCATTTCAAAAAAAATAGAGAAAGTTTTGATGTTTTTTCTTTTTGTTGTCTCATTAATACATATTGATATTTCAATATTTCTCTTATTTTTTTTTTGACAACATTTACACTTTGAAGATAAATTGTATAAATAACACAAGGTAACAAAAAAAGAACTTTTTTTTTGTTGCCGGGGTATTTGAAGATATTTCTGGGTATTTGGGTAGCGCTGATTCCAAAAATGCCATCAGTTTTGCCCCGTCACGTCTAGTTTTAGATCTATAGAGAAAATTAAATTTTAATAGAAAATATGCTCCAAAGCGGTTCTAATTTTGAATTTTGAATTACCTATATTTTTTTAAGGCGTTACCCCTTAAAATACGCAGGTATATGAATTACATAGAAATAAAAAGCTTCAGTCCAATCAGAGGTGATTTAGAGGTCCAAAATAGTGCTTAAATTTTTTTAAAAAATTGAATTTTTTTATTTTTTTTAACTTTGCACATCCCTAATACAATTTTTTTCCATCCCTGAATGCAAAAAACATATTTTTACGATGCTATAGTTATTTAGCTTTCCAAAAATCCATTCATTCGTGAAAAACCTTTAATTAATAATTAATGAAATTATCAACAAAACATTTTCAAAGTCTGGTGAAAAAACACTTTAGCTGCCTATCTTTTAGGCGCTTTGCTCTCATAGGAACTTAAAACTATTTAGATATATTTTACTATTTTGTTCATAATTTCGATATTACTTAACACATTTTCACGAATGAATGCACCTAAAGTGTTTTTCCACCAGACTTTGATAATGTTTTGTTGATAATTTCATTAATTATTAATTAAAGGTTTTTCACGAATGAATGATTTTTGATATTTGGGGCCCAGATAGCACAGTACGTCTTATGTACGTACATAAGACGCACAGTTCGTCTTATGTACGTACACTGTGCTATCTGGGGGTGTCCAAATTAAACAAAAAAACTAGAAAAATTCAGTTTTCCTAAATTTGTGGCCCTATTTTGCACCTCTAAATCAATCACCTCCGATTGGACTGACACTTTTTATTTCTATGTAATTCATCTACCTGCATATTTTAAGGGGTAAAGCCTTAAAAAAAAGTCTAACAAGGAGTCCCCACGGGTTGTGGGTCACCGATTTTTTTCAAACTCATAGGATTTGAAGATTAGTATCTGGACATCAATTTCCTAAAGCAGTACGATGCACTACTCAAGAACACTCAAGAAAATCGACTTTGAAGACGATCAAGATTTCCGAGTTGTTTAAGTTTGGATAATTTTATTTATATGTAAACAGTGTCTGGTAGCCGTGAGAGTAAGCGCAACAGTTTAGAAAACAATGAGTCGCTAGTTCGATGCTTGTTCAGGACATTTTTTTTTTTTTTTTTCAATTCTCTTTCCGTATATACAGTATCTCTCATATTAACATTTATAAAATTGAAATTAAATTAACAAATATTTTTTCAATATAAATTAACATCTTTTATCTTTAATTACCACTCGTTACACACTGAAAATACGAATATTTATAATAAATTGAAATTGAAATTTGGTATAAAAATTAAAAACATCTTATTGTTAAATAAGATGATTCGTTGCATATATTTTCATATATCTTTTTTTTTTAACACTCACAGTTTTTTCCACTCACACACACATGCACACAGTCATTTCGGCAACTTAGGCCATATAAGACTTTAGTCGATAAACAACACGGCGGTGAAAACTGTAGTTTTTAGTAGTATAGTTTTTAATTTTTATACCAAATTTCAATTTATTATAAATATTCGTATTTTCAGTGTGTAACGAGTGGTAATTAAAGATAAAAGATGTTAATTTATATTGAAAAAATATTTGTTAATTTAATTTCAATTTTATAAATGTTAATATGAGAGATACTGTATATACGGAAAGAGAATTGAAAAAAAAAAAAAAAAAAAATGTCCTGAACAAGCATCGAACTAGCGACTCATTGTTTTCTAAACTGTTGCGCTTACTCTCATGGCTTTTTTTTTTTTTTTTTTTATATGTTTATTTATTTGCCTTTAAAAAAAAAAATGATACATGTGGGAAAAAAACCCCAAATAAACAAGGGATTACATTTTTGTTTTATAAATTTTTTGGCCGTTTTTTCCGGCTCTCAAAATTTGAACATTATTGTTTTTTTATTGGGTATAGGAGACTTTGCAGCCAAGGAAATTAAATAAAAAACTTATTTAATTATTAATCGTCGACGTTTCGGTCGCAAGTCACGACCTTCCTCAGGACCTGTGGTCAGAATATTTATTTTCAAACACAAATTGTATAATATTTATTTATAAACAATGATACGATTCTTTTAACAACTATTTATATTTTTTAACAATAAAATGACGGTACTTACGATTAATTGTTAGAATACAAGGTTAACAGTATTATGATTAATTATCATTGTAAGTTATACAATTTTTAATTGGGCTGTATGTGTTAAGAGTAACTTGTTCGCTTATGACTTATTACAATCAATGGACGGTCTTCCCCCCTTGCATGGGTTAATATACCTAAGAATGTTTATTTTATTTCCCAATTATATAAATTAATCCCGTTTTTTTAAAAATAAAACTTAGAAATAAATTATTTTTAATTATCATTAAATTACTTAATATAGATCTTAATTCTGATAAGCGTTTTGTTTATTTTTTTATAATCACAATCTAGATATTAATATATTTTAAAATTCCTTCATATAGGGCACTAAGCCTCTGGATATCGTCTTTATTGTTGCAAGCGACATTTCGATATTTTTTAATTGCCACCATTTCGGTAAATTCCCTGCGAAAATTATTTTCATCTTGATAGAGGATTTCGAAATTTTGGAAATCGAACCTGTGCCAGGAGTCCAAAGCATGAGTAGCAAGGGCTGTTGATGTTTTTTTATTTTTTATTGTGAGTTCGTGATCTCTTAGCCGATCTGATGCTTTTCTTTTTGTCGTGCCTATGTAACATTTGTTGCATTTTTCTTCGTCATTACCTAGACAATTTATCTTATATACAACCCCTGCTTTATCAGATTTTTTTAACTTTTTCTTTTTGATTATAAAGATATTTTATTGTATTGCTGGCGTTAAATGCAATTTTTATCTTATCTGTTTCCAATATCTTTTTTAATGTATAACCAAGAGAGGGATGAAAATTAAGACTAAAATAAATTTTTCCCTCTGTTTTTTCTGCTTTGTCCTTGTTAATGCTTCGGTCTCTTGTTAGTTGATTTGCAGACCTTATGATTTTGTTGATAATTTGTTTGTTATAGCCATTCTCCAGACAGATGTTAGTGATTATTTTTAAATTTTTGGCCCAAAAATTACTACTGCTGATGCGTTGCATTCGTGTGATAAGATTTTTCATTGCATTTAATTTTTGATGAAGTGGCTGGAGAGACTGGGCATGCAATAATCTGGTTGTTTGCGTTGGTTTTCTGTACCAGTCTAATAACAAGGACCCATCTGTTTGTCTGATCACTGTCGAATCCAAAAAGTTGATTTTATTTCCTTGTTCAATTTCGCACGTAAATTTAATATTTGTATCGTACTGATGAAGAACGTCTAGAGTTTTTTCAATTTCTCCTTTTTTGATGCAGCAAATCGAATCGTCTATGTATCTATAAAAAAACTTTAAATTTAATTTTTTTATAATTGTTTCTTCAAGATCTTCCATCACGAGGTTCGCAAAGAATGGTGCGGTGTTGTTGCCCATGGTTTGTCCTGAATTTAACTTATATAAACTATTCTCGAATAAAAAAACATTCGCATCCATTGTTATATTGACTGCTTCCAAGAATTGATTTAAACTTAAGTTCGTGAATGGTTGAATATCTATCCATCGTTTTTTTATCACCTCGATCACTTTGTCATTTTTAACATTTGTATATAAAGAGGTCACATCATACGATACTAGGATTTGATCAGCTGGAATTGTGATATGTTTTATTTTATCGATAAAATCAAAACTATCTTTGATATGGAATTCATTTTTTCCAACGACGGATTTTAAAATATTTGCAACGAATTTACATAAATTCTCCGTGGGGGAGCCGTTATTGCTTACTATCGGTCTTGCTGGTTGTCCTGGTTTGTGAAGCTTTATTGTACCATATAATCTTGGGCAGTTTGCGGCTGATCTATAATATTTTAAATAATCTTTCCTTGAAATTAGTTTTTGTTCTTCTAATTTTTTAAAAAAACCGTTCGCCTTTTTTAAAAAAACCTCGGTGGGGTTCTTTTTTATTTTACTAAAGACATCATTATTTAAAATTATATTATACATTTTTTCAACGTATTCGTCTTTATTCATAAATATTGAACAATTCGCCTTATCGGCTTTTACTAAAATGATGTCTTTGTTGTCTTTCAAGAATTCTTGCAATGCCTTTGGATTAGGAATATTTTTTTGGTGGATTATCTGTTTATTTGATTTGTTTAAAAAGTTAGTGACAATGTTAATCGTTTTTAAGCGAACTGCGTTTTGTGTGTTTTCTTCGTGGCATTGAATAATGTTTTCAATTTGCGCTAAAAATTTCGGTGTTACGATATGATTGGGTTGGTTGAAATTAAAATTGCTACCAAGTTTGGCGACCTCTACTATTTTTTTCGGAATATTACTTTTAGAGAGGTTAATACACCACTTTTCGGGCAAATTATCCAAATTAGGTTCCAAACTCGGACTTATCTGGAGTTTTTTCCTTCTGGTTTTATAGCATAGAGTGTAATGAGTGGTGTATTGTCTTTCTAAACATTCTAACATGTTATTATATATTGATGGTGGAATTATTAATTTGGTTTCTGCTAAGAGGCGATTAATTTTTTGAACTAGACCAAACCAACGCAAACAACCAGATTATTGCATGCCCAGTCTCTCCAGCCACTTCATCAAAAATTAAATGCAATGAAAAATCTTATCACACGAATGCAACGCATCAGCAGTAGTAATTTTTGGGCCAAAAATTTAAAAATAATCACTAACATCTGTCTGGAGAATGGCTATAACAAACAAATTATCAACAAAATCATAAGGTCTGCAAATCAACTAACAAGAGACCGAAGCATTAACAAGGACAAAGCAGAAAAAACAGAGGGAAAAATTTATTTTAGTCTTAATTTTCATCCCTCTCTTGGTTATACATTAAAAAAGATATTGGAAACAGATAAGATAAAAATTGCATTTAACGCCAGCAATACAATAAAATATCTTTATAATCAAAAAGAAAAAGTTAAAAAATCTGATAAAGCAGGGGTTGTATATAAGATAAATTGTCTAGGTAATGACGAAGAAAAATGCAACAAATGTTACATAGGCACGACAAAAAGAAAAGCATCAGATCGGCTAAGAGATCACGAACTCACAATAAAAAATAAAAAAACATCAACAGCCCTTGCTACTCATGCTTTGGACTCCTGGCACAGGTTCGATTTCCAAAATTTCGAAATCCTCTATCAAGATGAAAATAATTTTCGCAGGGAATTTACCGAAATGGTGGCAATTAAAAAATATCGAAATGTCGCTTGCAACAATAAAGACGATATCCAGAGGCTTAGTGCCCTATATGAAGGAATTTTAAAATATATTAATATCTAGATTGTGATTATAAAAAAATAAACAAAACGCTTATCAGAATTAAGATCTATATTAAGTAATTTAATGATAATTAAAAATAATTTATTTCTAAGTTTTATTTTTAAAAAAAAAACGGGATTAATTTATATAATTGGGAAATAAAATAAACATTCTTAGGTATATTAACCCATGCAAGGGGGAAGACCGTCCATTGATTGTAATAAGTCATAAGCGAACAAGTTACTCTTAACACATACAGCCCAATTAAAAATTGTATAACTTACAATGATAATTAATCATAATACTGTTAACCTTGTATTCTAACAATTAATCGTAAGTACCGTCATTTTATTGTTAAAAAATATAAATAGTTGTTAAAGAATCGTATCATTGTTTATAAATAAATATTATACAATTTGTGTTTGAAAATAAATATTCTGACCACAGGTCCTGAGGAAGGTCGTGACTTGCGACCGAAACGTCGACGATTAATTAATTAAATAAGTTTTTTATTTAATTTCCTTGGCTGCAAAGTCTCCTATACCCAATTCAAAGTCTACAGCCACTTCTCA
>JAKCPI010026566.1:0-14615 GCA_023213315.1 Euborellia annulipes | reverse complement strand
ACATTTCCTATGAGAAGAAATCAAACTTTAGGAATTTATAAATCAAAAAGTTATAAGAATTTGGGACCAGAGTATTTTTTCTGGACTCTTCATAATGTCCTTTATAAGACTGCAAAATTTGGTTTCTAAATTCCAACGTGAAGTTGAATAAACAGAGCGTGACAGACGGACAGACGGACACTCCGCTATTATAATATATATAGATTATATATCATTTATAACAGCATAAAAATATATAAATATAGGCTTATAAGTGATCTGATAATGGCGTCTGTTAGACTAGCCTGCCATCTTTTGCAAGAATGTTGAACTATTTAGTCTTTTTTTTTAATACCTAAATTTTACTTTGTCACCAATTTATTTAATTATCAGTTGTAGAATATTAATGAATTTTATATTTTTAGATTAAAAAAAAAAATAACAATTATTATAATAGAAGTTTTATTGCATTTTCTTTAAATATAAAAAAAAAATAATTTTCATTATTTTTTAATTAATCATAAATTTAAAATAATCTTTCTTATAAATAAAATGCTCACGAATTTAATTCATTAAAAAATACTTTAAAATGCCTGAGTATTTGCGGACCGAAAATTCAATGTGGCCTCCCTGAAGCACTTTTAAATGAATTTAATTTAATATTCTTGGTGAATATTTTACTTGCTGTGTTACGCGTTCGGTTTCCCTATAGGATTTGATTGACACTTGTTCATCAACAACAATTATTCTTCACCCTATCTATTTGTTAACATGTTAAAATTAAAATTCTCCTATTCTCACCAATTGTATAATTAAATTCTTCATTCTAATTAATTATTTATTGAAAGTTTTATAACACGTTGGACCAGGGGAGACATTCGAATGGTCTTTCCTTCCTTCCTTCAAATGGATTAAGTCCCAAAGTGTCCCATTTCAGATGAGGCCTATCCCTATGTATTTCCGAATGCACTTTTGTATAATTCACCGACTAGGTCGTATAATTTAGTCACAACGGTCCGAATAATAAAAGAATTCAGTGGTTGGTTGTTTGTCGTAAAAGAGGGCCAACTTCTACAGATGATGGCCCTTTTACAAGCCATAACCCCCCCCCCCCTCCCCACCTCTCCTTGTCTCACGATCGTTTTACCTTTCCGCACAGGGTTATTGCTTGTAACTCCCTCCAAGTAATGATAAATTACTACTCGACCTACATGCACATTACTTTGTTTTCAAACTAAGTACAAATAAATAAATAAATTGTTTAAATTCACGACTTGGTTAAATAAATTTTTATTTCTCATTTTTTTTGTAAGTTTTTACTTTCTCTTATATAGAGGAGAAAGTGTTGAATTCATGTCAGAGATTTTAATGGAAATACACGTTTTGAAGTCACTTGAGTCCCAAAAAGTGAGTCCCGCAAAATGATCTGTCTGTCTATTATCAAAATAAAGCAAGAAGGAAATGACCTATTATAGAAGGACCATTTTGCGCGGGACCCACTTTTTTAGACTCACTGGACACCTAGAGTGAATGTATGTATATCCATCAAAATTTCGACATCGTGTTAGAATAAACTATTAGTTTGTCCTTAAAACAGTTTAGCCTGTAATATATGTACACATGGGCGTAGCCAGGGGGAGGCAGGGGGGCCGTTGTCCCCCCCCTGGCTTGCCCTAAAAATTGAAAACAAACAAACAAATATATATTTTTCCCATTGGGAATTATTTTTTAACGCCCCAATCCACTACATTAATTTAATTTTTTTTTTATTTAAATAAATAATTAATAATCTATGTATATATTAATCGCAACCCCCCCCCCTCTCGCCCTAACGAGGGGTTGGCCCCCCCTAACAAGATGTCTGGCTACGCCCATGTATGTACAGTATATAGTTAAGAGAAAGTTAAAATAAATAATAGACCGACAAAAATATTATAATTCTTGACATCTTTTCAAATGTTTATTTATATAATCCGCAAATGTCCGTCTGACTTAATTCTCTAATGTCGGACTTCCCGTTGTTATTTGGAAACCAAATTTTACCTATATGCTTAAAGAGGACCTTCTAGAGACTACAGGGAAATTATTTTCGTCCCAAAATTCCTAAAACTTCTCAAGTTACCATAACTCCTATAGGAAATGTATGAGGAAACAGTTATGCTTTCTATGAATGTAAACAAATCCTCAAGCAGACACTTGAGTAGAATAATAATTTTCATTTCATAATTAAAGCGAGGGTCCGCCACAGGCGGGCCAAAGCCAGCTGACCCCCGTCCAGAGGGGCTAGGAGTCCGTCTTCGACTTCGCGCCTAGAAAAATTCATTTGAACCTATGACTCCTTGCACAAGAGGCGAAACTTAAACCTCTGCGCAACAGCCCATGACCATAAATACATATATTTATTTAAAAACATAAAATTTGAATACTTTTTTTATATTTCATATATAATAAAATTTCTATCTAATGGAGTTTCTAAACTTTTAAAGTATAAGTTGATCTACGCACACTCTACTAGTTTTAATCAACCTACAATTGAATGTGTTACATTTAGTATTCAAAAGTTTTTGTATATTTTGAAGATTTAGAATGTTTTTAATTATTTACAAAGATATTTGAAAAAAAAAAAAGATCCGGGCTGGTTTTGGAAGCTATCCGTTTAGCTGAGGGCGGGCGCGGTTCTCGCCCTTCGGTGGGAGCCGCCGGCTGCGAAGGGCTTTGATAAGACAAAAGGGAGAGAGAACTGACACCCAGGGCGCCCCCGGAGAACCTGATAGATGGAGAAAAATGAAAATATAATGAGAAAAAAATAGCGACGTGCAACTTAAAAAAAAGAGAAAGATAATAAAATCCAGATAATAGAAAATATTGATAGTCCCGAAACAACAACAACAAAAAAGAGAGACTTTATCAAGCCAGTCTACTCATAATTTTATTATGAAAATTTAATTAAAACTTATTGCTTCTACTTAAGTAGAATAAATAGCAAGGGATCATTAAATCTTAATTTAAGAGAGGACTTAAGAATTATAAAAAGAAAAAGAATTAATTTTAAAAAGTCGCATTTCTGCGGGGGTTCGTTTGTATTAGATAATTAATTTTTATTTTCTCGTATCTATATATTCATTCAATGTCGAGATTTTGTTGGAAATACACGTTTTGAAGTTCTTTGAGTCCAAAAGAGGGGATCTGTTAGAAATAAAATCTGAAGAAAATGATCAACGAAATTTTATATTTAAATTAGATTACTTTCTATTACCTATATATATGTTAATATATATTTAGAGAGGCTGTTGGATTCATGTCGTAAATACGATGTCAAAATTTTGGTCTCCTGAGTCCAAAAAAGTGGGTCCCATAAAATGGTCTGTCTGTGATCAAAATAAAGTATGAAGGAAATGAGCTACGAGGATGAAATTTTATATATATAACAGTTAGGCACCTTTCTTGAGGGGTGCAAATGAGCTTGTAAATAAAATATTCGACCAAAAAGTACTAGTATTTTACTAGTGTATTTTTTCAATTTTTTCAAAATTCGCTCTAGCGACTTTGATTAAAATTTATAAATCAATTATTTTTAGATGCTCTTTAAAATGTATATTTTATTTTGTTTATAAAATCTGTTTGACTAACTTTCTGTAATTTTGCACTTTTATAGAGGACTTTATAGAGGTCCAGGAAAATTCCCCAAATTCTCAAAAGGGAAAGCGTAAAAATTTTCTGAAAATGCAGAATTTGTTCATTGGAAAACATTGAGTTTTGTCTTGCCTTAATTAATGCCTTTTGCACTTTTATAGAGGACTTTATAGAGAGTCCAGGAAAATTCCCCAAAGTCTCAAAAGGGAAAGCGGAAAAATTTTCTGAAAATGCAGAATTTGCCCATTGAAAAGCATTGAGTTTTGTCTTGCCTTAATTAATGCGAAATTAATAATTAAAGCCAATTAAAATTAATTAAAATAATTAAATCTCTCGAATGAAAAATAATACAAATTGTTATATAATTAAATTTTTATTTTATTTTTTCTTATAGACTTCGAGGATGGGGCGATGAATAAATACAGACAGACAGAGGACACATTATATATACATTTCCTTTAAGATAAAATAGAAATGGCCCCCAAATATGTTATTTTTTAATAAACTAGTCTTTATTATTAATTGCCTGAAACCAGTTGACTGAAAAATTGCGGCACATTAAGAACATCCGCAGGCGGGACCGAGCCAGCTGGTTGTCGAAACAAAAAATATGATGTGATAAGCACAGAACACAACCATCGATAAATGAAACTTGTGTGCTGTGTAGATTTTTTTAATTTTGTTGTTAAGCAAAGGCCTATAATAAAAAATCCCATATTTCGATTTTCCGCTTATAAAAATTAATAAAATTTCATTAAAATATTTAAACCAAGAAATTCATTAAAAAGAGGAATGTCAAAAAAAATCCAATAGACGATAGTCTAAAAAAATTTGAAAATGGTTTACTTTTGAAATGAATAAAATATTTTATCAAACCGAGTTTGATTAAATTTTTCATCATCCTTTATACTCTAGATTAGTAGAGTTTATTTAATTAATTTTCAAATTCGAAGAGAGGGAAAAATAAAAAATGTGGAAAATTTTCAATTAATCCAGAGATTCGATTGCACTATTATTTTTCCACTCTATTTTGGGTGGGAATTCGAACGAACAAACAAAATTTAATCACTTTTATAAAGTTTCGAAACTTTTTAAGAATGTCTTGAGCCTTGAGAATATAATTTAAAAAAAAAAAAAAAAAATAGGAGACGATGGTTAAACATCTAAATATCTACTAGGAACAAAAGTGAGAGGAAAATTTGAATATTTATTTACACGATGGTGAAAGCAATTTAGAGAAAAAAAAATGAATAATAAAAAGATCAAATGCCATAAATTACATTTTATTAAAGAGAAAGAAAAATCTCTTGATTGGGAAGAATGTTTTTTTTTTTAATAACTAGCCGCGACGCCTGCCTTCGCCCGCGCCTAGCCGGGGGGCTTCTCCCCTCTGGACCCCCCTCCAGCTGACTCCGGCCCGCCTGAAGCGGACCCTCGCCTTTTCTTATTTATGAGAACCCGTGGCGCACGCCTTTGCGTCTTGACAGGGGGCTTCGCCCCCCTGGATCCCCGTCAGCTGGCTTGGGCCCGCGCCTTTTCTTCTTAATTATGAAAAGAAAATTATTAATCCCCCCTCCACAGACGGACATTAGCGAATTATGATGGATATAGATTTTCCTGTAATCCCGAGAAGGTCCTCTTTATGCATTTAAAATTTCATTTCAAAATTCAATCGGAAAGTTGTCTAAATGACAGACAGACAGACGGATATTAGCGAATTAGATATATAGATTGATAGTCAAGTATTAAGGTTCTTTTTATCAATAAATAAATTAAAATAAATATAGACGGTGTCTGAATGGCCTTCGGTACCTAAAAACACCTTAATTAAATTAAAGGGGAAAAAAAATGGAAAAAATTTAATTATATAACAATATTTTATAATTTTTAATTTGAGAGATTTATTTATTTTATTTATTATTATAATTAAATGGCTTGATTTTTTTAAATTCAAGACCCAATGCTTTTCAATGGGGAAATTTTTTGAGCCTCCTCAAATGAGAATGTGGGAACCCGAATATTTTTCCTGTAACATCCTCTAAAAGCGTGAAAAACTTCATTACAAAATTTTTTTTTTTAATTTAACTGAAATAAATAGAGAATACTATTCGTTGCAAAAATTCACATTAAAAAAAATTTAAATTTAACAATTTTTATTTGAGAGATTTTAATTATTTCATTATTAAAATTAATTGGCTCGCTTTTCAATGGGGAAATATTTTGAGCCTCCCTAAATGAGAATATTGTGACCTGACTTTCCTGTAGTCTCCGGTATCATAAGGGTGCAAAACCTTATTTCTAAAAAAATATCATTTAAATTATTAAATTCTTATAAAATAAATTTTTGTCGCATGAAACAGACCCTAGCACAAGAGGCAAGAACTCTACCACTCAGGTAAGGCTCCATTTCAAGAGGAATTGCCCAAAGAGAATGTGACAGACAGAGAGACGGACATTTGCAAATTATATACCTTAGTAAATATATAGATATTATTAATATTATTTTTTTTTTTTAATTTAACTGAAATTGGGTTGTTTGTAAATAAATTATAATCAAGCTATATTACAATTTTATTTATAAATATAAAATAATCTTCAAATTATCTTCTTTATTTATAAATAATTAACTTTCGTAGCATAATAAAAAGCAATTTCTGAGTTAGAAATAAGATATTTTAATTAGCCTAGATGCAAGGGGTGGGTGGGTTGTCTGAAGAGGGAGGGAGGGGGGATAATTGATCCTTTGTGTGTTTCTAATCGTACTAAACAAACAAACAACCGCAAGGTAACGGCAAATTTAGATAATAGAATCAATTACAGAGCGAAATTAGCTTAATTAAGACTCGGAGGCTGATTTTAATGGTGGCCAAAACGTTTATTTCATAGAGATCTTAAAAGAAAACGAATAAGAAGGGGGTAATTTACTTAACAACCCCTTCCCTGTTTGTTATTTTTACATTCTCTTGCCTGTATAAATATATAGAGGGAGAAAGTAGTGGATTCATGTCAAAAATTTGTTGTCAAAATTTTGATAATAATACATGTTTTGAGTCCAAAAAAAAGGGTCCCGCAAAATGGTCTCACAATAAATCGTAAGAATATGAGCTACAGTTATTTATGCTAGGTATCATCCAGGCACATAAAAATAAGCTTTTGAACAAAAAGTACTAGGACTTTACTGATATACTATTTTAGTTTTCATCATCAATCGGTTGAACGATTTTGATAAAAATAAAAAAATCAATTATTTTTTAGATGTTTTTTAAAATGTATATTTTCATTTTGTTTTCAAAATTGTTTGAAGCATACTTTACTCTTGTACTTAATAGGAAAAAAAAAATGAAAAGAAAATATAAATATTTTCCCATATTTATACATTTTACATTTTGAATTCTAATATATCGGCAGAAATTAAATTTATTTCGAGAAAACAATTTCGTGACAAAATGAGAATATACATTTTAAAAAACATCTAAAAAATAATTGATTTTTCAATTTTTATTAAAATCGTTCAAGCGATTGATGATAAAATCGAAAAAAACTAAAATAGTATATCAGTAAAGTCCTAGTACTTTTTGTTCAAAAGCTTATTTTTACGTGCCTGGATGTTACCTAGCATAAATAAATAACAAATCTCAATCTCGTAGCTCATATTCTTGTTTTATTGTGAGACCATTTTGCTGGACCCTTTTTTTTTACTCAAAATATGTATTATTATCAAAATTTTGACATCAAATTTTTGACATGAATCCACTACTTTCTCCCTCTATATATATATAAGCAAGAGAATGTAAAAATAACTAACAGGGATGGGGTTGTTAAGTAAATTAACCCCATTCTTATTCATTTTCTTTTAAGATCTCTATGAAATAAACGTTTTGGCAAGCACAGAACACAATTGCACTTTCCGAAGATAAGAGAAAGTTATGTTCTGTGGTTGTCCCACCGGATTTTTAACATTAAGACTTGAATGCGTATTCGTTAATAAAGCAATCAGCCGAAAAGGAAATTAATTACAACTTTTTTTTTACTTGTACTTGAAAACAATGAATTTCACGTTAATTTTCTTATACTCATATATTCATTTAATCTTGTAGTTTGTTATCAAGAAGAAATATAATTAAAAAGGAGCTACTGTTTGCTTGCTAGGGGAGAGAGCTAACTGCTAATTAACCATCTCCCTGAATTTTTTTTTTTTAATTAAAAAATAAGAAAAGAAAATTAAAAACAAATAATTTAGCTATAATCTGAAATTTAAATCTTTCTTATACATGATCAATATTTAAATAATATAATCGAAATTTATTAAAAAATTCTGGTGTGAAATGGTCGCAGAGTATACAAATTTCTCCTGCATCCGGTAATTGAAAGATGTGTTCGGTGTTTGTCACACCAGGTATTTTTTTGTCGATATATTAGAATTCAAAATGTAAAATTTATAATTATAAAAAAATAGTTATATTTTAGCATGAAGTATAGTGTATTTTAATCAACTTTGAAGGCAAAATGAGAATATATATTTTAAAGAGGCGTTACAAAGAACAATCAGCGTTAAAAAATGTTATTCAAAATCGCTTCCTTGCCTCAAATAGCTATTCTGTAAACAAAAATGTAAACCCAAAGCGTTAACATTGAGTAAATAGTGTTAAAAATTAATTAGTAATTTTTTTTAACGCTGATTGTTTCTACATTTCTTATTAACACCCTTTTGTTTATTTGAAATTTTAACGCCTGTTTGTAAAGAATAGACCTGAATATGAGGAAGCGATTAGTCGATGGGAAAAAGCTCTTAAGCTTATAATCCTGAGTTGAAGGTAACTCGTGTTCAAATCCACTTCATGGCAAAAAATTATCCAATTCTATTTGAGATGCCTCCTCCTGAGGAAGGAAACGGGAACCCACCTCAGTATTATTCCCATGAAAGTTACTCCTAAGAGTAATCACAATCAGTCAATTATGACACTAATTACTAAAGAGAGAGAATGGGAAAATAACAACAAAAACATAATAGATTTATGAATCAAAAAAAAAAAAAAAACTGTAAAGTACATCAGGGTAAAGTACTAGTACTTTTTGACCGATTTTATTTATAAGCTAATTTTCACGACTCAGGAGAGTGCCAAACATAAATATAAAATTTCAATGTCGTAGCTCATTTTCTTCATACTTTATTTTGATCACAGAAAGACCATTTAATGGGACCCACTTTTTTGGACTCAAATCTCGACATCAAATTTTTGACATTAATCCAATACTCTATAACTTATATATAGATAGGAGAAAATAAAAATAAAATGCAGTTTACATCCCCCCCCCCATTCTTTTTTTTTTTAATACAAAGGTTATTTTGTAAAATTTGCCACCAGAGCTCTCTCTAATTTGCGTGCAAACCAGCCGGCAATGGGGAATTTGCCGAGGGCTTTTTCAATATCCCCGACGAATAAAACGGGCAAGCCCAAAGAAAGGGTGAGGAGGCCAATATCTTGTCCCCCCAGTACCGGCACGTTCGTATCTTCTTTCCCTCCCATTCCATCTATACTTCTCTTATTTGCCCAATCTGTATTGGTATATTGTGGACGCGGACCGAATCACTAAGCCTATCCATTTTTTGGCAATCACAATGCTCCTTTCATCTTTATTCCAACAAAAAAAAAAAAAAAAAAATCAATGCCCTACAATAAAATATTAGTGCTTCAATGCACTTTATTCAAAGAATTGTTAATTCCATAGTTAAAGAGGCCTACTTCTTGTTCATAGTTAAAGAATATAACATTCTTCTTTATCTGAACGCTCTCGTTAAATCTCCTGTCGCACAACTTTCTTTTACCTTGAGTTCTGTTCTTGTCACACCCGATTTTTTGTGTAGTTTTCGACAGTAGTTAATTCAAGATGTAAAATATATATTTTGTTATCATGGAATCCTATTGAAGTACAAGAGTAAAGAGTACTTCAAACACTTTTGAGACTAAAATGAGAATATACATTTTAATCAGCATCTAAAAAATAATTGATTTATGAATTTTAATCAAAATCATTTGAGCGAATTTTGAGAAAATTGGAAAAGTACATTAGTAGAGTATTAGTACTTTTTGGTCAATTTTGCTCAAAAGCTTCGTATTGTATCTCAAGGGGGTATCTTACTTAAATATAAAATTTCAACTTCCAAGCTCTTTCTTTTCTTGAGATATTTTGTTTACAGACACATTTTGTGGGACCCACATTTTTGGACTCAGAGGACCTCTAAACATGAATTTCCATCTTGACATCGAATTTTTGAAATGAATCATTTATTTCTCTAAATATGAGAAAGTAAAAATCATAATCTCCGTCTCTAGAGGCAAATTATATAAAAAAAATCGTGAAAAGGAATTTTGAGAAAAATGAAAAAGTACATCAGTAAAGTACTAGTACTTTTTGACCAATTTTATTCAAAAGCTTATTTACACTCATCAAGAGATTATATAACTTAAATATAAAATTTTTTTCTCGTAGCTACGTTCGTTCTTGAGATATTCACATTTTTTACGACTCAAAACGTGTATTTTCATCAAAATCTTTTTAATCAGCCAGATATTTGTTTACTTATATACAGAAGCGGAAACTAGGTGTCACACTGGTGTGAAAAGCACGGAACACAACTTAAGAGAAAGTTGTGTGCCGTGCGACCACTCACACCAGATTTTTCCCCTTTCTCATTTGTTGGCTTCTTTCTTTCCCAATATGAAAAAAAAAAATTAATTAAAATGTATCACGAGAGAAAAAAAAAAATTAAACCAGCTTATTTTTACACCCAAAGTTCAATTAAAAAATAAAAAAACTTGATTTACATTCTAACAATAATGCAAATCAAAATTATCTTACAGTTAAGATATTCTTAGTACGTACTGTACAGTACGTAGGGGTGAAGGAGAAATGAGATTGTTTTATGAATTCAATTTTAACGAAGCACAGGCAGGCAGGCAAGTAGCTCTCGGATGATGATCGATGATTGGTTGTCAACCTAAAAAAAAAAAAAAAAATTCAACTAACAAGCAATTGTTAATTGACTCTTGAGTAGATTTTGCTGACATCAGAGCTGTATCGGTCATGACTTGAGGCTTTCTTCAGAAGAATGCTTTCTTTTCATCATCCGTTCCATGACTTGCTATTTAAAGATTCGGCTAATTTAATAAAATAAAATTTTAATTTAGGTATTAATAGCCGAACGATCTATTCTTCTGTTATCAGTGGTCTATTTCGGTTTGACTTGAAAAGGCTCCGCTTTGTTATGCTAAATAGAATCCCTTTTTATAATAAACTGCCATTAGTAGTTCACAATAATACAGGGATTTTTTATAAGGATAAATTCCCTTTGGGGTGTTGAATCGCCTAAGAACAAAGCGTAAAATATTCTCTGGAGTAGTGGCTGAACGGTTGATTAGGAGGGATTTCGTATTTATAGGATTTGCCACTGGAGACGAGGGTGATGATTTTTACTTTCTCTTAATATGTTAAGAAGTATTGGATTCATGTCAAAAATTCCATGTCAAGATTTTGATGGATATACATCTATCTTTTGAGGTTCCCTGAGTCCAAAAAGTGGGTCTCCCAAAATGGTCTGTTTCTTTGAACAAAATATTTCAAGAACAAAAACAGCTAGAAGGTTGAAATTTGATATTTAACTTAAGCATCCACATGGCATGGAACAATAAGCATTTAATCAAAATCGGGCAAAAAGTATTAGTACTTTACTGATGAACTTTTTCAGTTTTTTCCGATTTTCTAAAAATGATTATGATTAAAATTCATAAATCAACTATTTTTTATATACTTTTTAAAATGTATATACTCATACCCAGACAGCTTGGAATATTGGAGCAATATTGCCAATCTTGCTCAATATTGACAATATTGCACAGTGGCGTGTGAGCTTAACTCGCGCCCGGGGCACAATATCTTTTGGCGCCCCCCCCATTTGAAAACCATATAACATTATACAGAGACGTATATAGAAATTTTTTTCCCGAACTCGAAAATTTTCTTGCCTTCGGAAAATTTTTTGCCCTGCTGTTAAAATCATTTGACCTTTTTTTTAGGGGGGCTAAATTTTGCCAAATTTTCCCGTCACGCGGAAATTTTTTTCCCGACATTAAAATTTTTTGTTTTGCTGACCATTTGCGCCCCTTTGTGAGTAGCGCCCAGGGCATGATGACCCCCCTTGCCCCCCTCTCGCTACGCCACTGATATTGAAACAACAACATTGCTGCAATATTACAGATCAAACAGCAACATTGCAGCAATATTCCTGCAATGTTGCAAAGAGGTGGACATAGGAATATTGCAATATTGGCAATATAAGCAAGATTCGCGATATTGCTGCAATATTCCAAGCTGTCTGGGTATTGACGTCAAAATTGTTTGAAGTACATTTTACTATTGTACTTCATGGAGGAGTTCATGATTAACTAAATAAAAATATTTAATTTAATTTAAAAAATTTTACATCTTTAATTCTAATATAGGCCTACCGCCGGAATATATGCCTGCCCAAAAAAATCTGGTGTTACAAGCATATAACACATCTTTCGATTACCGAAATTGCGACCAATCACACCAGATGTTTCACCTGGGGCAGAATGTGAACCCTCTTAGGTGAAGGTCTCACAATATTTATTTTAAATTGACTGAAAATAGATTTTTTTTTTTATTGTTTAGGGAGCGAAGTGAAGCGAGATCTTTAGAACCAGGAAGTAACCTTTGTTTTCAAGGAGAAGAACTTATAATTTTAATTAAATAATTACAAACCACGACAAAATAATGGAATATGTAATTTAATTTGTAAATTCAAAAAAGTGAAAAGTTTTTTTTTTTTTTTTTGAGAAAGAGGCGGATGAAAAAAAAGGGGATTGATTCGAATTGACAAAAGAAATCCTTTACTAATGAAATAAAAAACACAGACGGGATCTAATTTTGTTGTCTTGTCTGGTGCAGTGCAATCAGGAGTCTTGGTTTATTGCTATCGATTGGCGGGCGAGGCGAGGAGAAGAAGAAGAGGGGGGGAGGGGGGTAGAGATCTCTCCCCTGCTTCCTTGCACCGAGATATGGCTTTCATTAATAAACCTCAGCTTCCCTCCGGACTAAAGATCGCCCCTATTCCCGCGATCTTATAAATATAACATTATATACAGATATCTGTTCAATGGAGCGAGATATTGATTAACCTCTTAGGAAAAAAAAAAAAAACAAGAAAAGAAAAGAACACGAAACTAAATAACGTGTAAACCGAAAAATCTTTTTTTATTTAAAAATTATTCATCCAACTAATTTAATTTTTAAAAATATGCACGGCACACAACTTTCTCTTACCTTTGGTAAATGAAAGTTGTGTTCTGTGCTGGGTCACACCAGATTTTTTTTATCGACATATTTACGCCAATATATTAGAATTCAAGATGTAAAAAGCTTGGGAAAATATTTATATTTTGTTCCCATTTTTTATCCTATAAAGTACAAGAATAAAGGGTGCTTCAAACAATTTGAAAAGCAAAATGAAAATATACATTTTAAAAAGAATCTAAAAATTAATTGATTTCTGAATTTTAATCAAAATTGTTCGAGTGAATTTTGAGAAAATCGAAAAAAATTTGAAAAAGTGTATCAGTAAAGTACTAGTACTTTTTGGACGATTTTTTTCGAAAGCTTCGGGTCATTTGCGAGGTGGACATTTAACTTAAATATAAAATTTCAACCTACTAGCTCTTTTCGTTCTTGAGATATTTTGTTCAAAACAGACAGACCATTTTTTTGGACTTAAGGACCTCTAAACATTTGTACCCATCAAAAAATCTCGACATCAAATTTTTAACAGGAATCCAATAGATTCTCTCTATAAATATTAACATGGAATTCGCTACTGTTGTGGTACGTCTGTCTGTCTGACACACTCTATTTAGGCAACTTCCCGTTGGAATTTTGAAATTAAATTTTATATGCATTAAAAAGAGGACCTTCTCGGGATTACAGGAAAATTATTTTCCTCCCGAAATTCCTATAACTTTTTGAGTTATTAATTCTGAAAGTTACGATTTCTCCCATAGGAAATGTATAGAAAATATTTATGTATTCTTTTCATTTGTGTATTCCATGAATGTAAACAAAACTTCAAGCAGGCACTGAAATGGAATGGAATAATAATAATTTTATTTTCATAATTAAGAAGAAAAGGCTTGGGGGTTCTGAGGGCGAAGCCCGCCGAAGGCGGACGTCGCGGCTAGTTGTAAAACAAAGTAATAAAAACTGAATTTTTACTTTTTTTTATATTGAATTTTAAGACTAAAGAAGCAGGCTGTTCTGTTTCTTTAAAAAATTGAATTATTATTTTTTTCATAAGCTACTAATTCAGTTTATTTATTTTTTTTTTTATTTAAATAAAGAAAACGAGAAATAAAATAACTCGCTGGTTTTTATGCCCGAAATAAGACTTTAAGCTTAGAACTTGGGGAGCCAGCCATAAATTCAATTTATAAAGGAAATACAATAATTTTTTAATTTACATAATAATTATTCAATTAAGTTATTACAATCAAAATGTTGTTGTTGTTGTTTTGTTTTTTTAAGGAAGACAACGTTGTTTGCATTTAGATTATTTTCCAGTTGCAAATTTAATTGATGTGGGGAAAAAGACTGGCGTGCTACTCGAATTAATTTGTCTCTGTTTACCTTTTCTAAAGTATACTTTTTACATTGCTTAGATTACAATATATTGTAATCGTCAAAAAAATTCGACATAGAGATTTTGATTTTTACTTTCATTTACCTAACTATTAGATTCATGTCAAAAATTCGATGTCGAGATTTTGATGAATATACACGTTTTGAGGTCTCCTGTAACCAAAAAAAAATTGGTTTTCGCTCTGTCTGTGAACAAAATATCTCAAAAACGAAAAGAGCTAGGAGGGTTGCAATTTTATATTTAAGGTTAGCCTGGGACAAACACGAAGCTTTTTCAAAAAAATCGACCAAAG
>JAKCPI010026565.1:0-39197 GCA_023213315.1 Euborellia annulipes | reverse complement strand
TTTTTCGTTTTGATATTATCCTATTTTTAAAAAGATATTTAAATAAAGTAAATATTTTTGCTATGAAGCTCCTCTGGATAGCAATTAGAATTTGGAGAAAATTATATTTCAAATTTTTTTTTTTAAATTTCCATCTCTACTTTTATATTAATAGTACACTTATTATGCTAATGCGTTTATATTGAGACCAGGCACATTTATTTATACCGATTTAAATAAATGTTTAAATAGACATTATGGATTTAAAATTATATATACTATATTCTGATTCCTATAACGTTTTTATTTTTATAATCGTGAGCATTGACATTAATTTTCCATTACTGTTCCGCCTTTAGAAAGAGAGAGATAAAGATAATATCAGCAAAAAATACATAAATTTAATCTTGCAAAGAATATAAAATGAAAATGAAGATGTCTCTTTGAAGAGTTTGATGTTCTTTGCAAAGATTGCTCTTATGTAAAATACTGATAAGCGATGAGATTATTTAAAAGAAAAAATATTATTATATGAATTTTACTTTCTTTGTTGATGAAGAACAAGATTATAATAAAAAACAACCAAAAGGTCGAAAATGTTAAAATTTGATGAAATTTTTTATGACATTTTGAGTTGATCTTGATTAATTTAAATGGTTAAAAAAATTGTTAGAAAATAAAAATGAATTTTTGATTAAATCATAGATTTTTAATTTTTTCACATACAAATTTAATTTAACTGGTTACGAAATATTAATAACAGTTATGTTATAATAGCACACAAAAACCTCAAAAATGTTAGACTTTTTTCAGTTTTTTGCTTATATTTCGTAAACTATGCATATTTTGTCCACCACAGCTCAATGCAAAGTTGTAGAGCATTAGATTTGCTAAAATCTGGTAATTAAAACGAATTTCTCCACCCAATATCAACGAAGATATAACCGATCAAAGTTAGACAAATTTTCTCGAATTGTAAAATTTTGTCTAACTTTGACCGGCCTTATCTCGGTTAATATTAGATCTACAAATTGGTTTTATGTATCAAATTTTAGCAAGACTATTGCTCTGCAACTTTGCATTGACCTAAGGTGGAACGAAATATAAGCAAAAAACTGAAAACAGTCTGAAATTTTTGAGGATTTTGCCCCCCCCCCCGCCGTCCAAGTTAGCACATGGTCCTCGAGGTCGAATACTTAGGACAGACATTTTAGAGTACCCCCAAATAACCTGTTAAAATTTTATTAACTTTGGAATATTTTCCCGGTAAAAAGTTATGTTGAGTGGACTATTAACAAAGAAGATGTGGATTTTATAACTGGATAATGTGTGAAGAAAAGAATAGTAGCTAGATAATATTTCATTTATTAGGCCCTCTAAGGTGACGTTTTTGTCTTGGTCAAGACCTGAGGATGGTCGTCAGCAAAGAGGGCATAATTAAATGAAATATTATCTAGCTATTTTTCTTTTATGGACTATTAACGTTCTTAAAATAGTTTTTTTTTCATTTATTTCAGTTAATCTTTTTTTTATTTTATTCCATCCGGAAATAAACCTATAGAATTAAAATACGAAATTTCTCCCTCCCCATTGATATCCAATTTCGCGAGTTCTAGTTACCTACCATCTTCAGGACAAGAGACTCAAGTCAAATAATGCCTTTTACCCTGCTCTCTTAGTTTTGTGAAATACAAGGTACCTTCTCTTATCCTGAAGATGGTAACTTTCTAACCACCGAAATGTCGACATGGAATCGAATAATTATTACCTGTCAGTCTTCCATATTTCTCCAAATCGACCAAATAAATATACGGAGATAATTAAAAACTAGTATTGTTTTATTTCCTTTTTACTTTCTCTTACCTCTATATATGTTAATATATAGAGAAAGTATTGGATTCATGTCAAAAATTCGATGTCGAGATTTTGAAGCATATACTCGTTTTGAGGTCCCCTGAATCAAAAGAAGTGGTTTTCGCAACATTGACTGTCTGTTTGTGTGTGTGTCTGTGTGTTTCTGTCTGTGAACAAAATATCTCAAGAACGAAAAGAGCTAGGAGGTTGAAATTTTATATTTAAGTTAGGCACTCCCCTGGGACCTAACACGAAGCCCAAAAATTCGGACTAACGATTTTGATTAAAATTCATAAATCAATTATTTTTTAGATGCTCTTTAAAACGTATATTCTCATTTTGTCATTGGAATCTTAGAAAGACCACTTTACTCTTGTTCTTCATAGGAATTTAGGAGAAATTGTTGCCATGGTAACAAAATATAAATATTTTCTCATACTTATAAAATTTACATCTTGAATTCTAATGTACCGTACCCGCCCCCCCCCTGTCGAAAAGTTGTGTGCTGTGCGACTAGTCACACCAGATTATTCTTTTCTTTATCTCTTAATAATTCTGAGACCACCTTGATTAATTAATTCACTTAAATCCCTCAATTTGACCTTACACATTAAATGTATTATTAAAAAAAAAAAATACTTTTTTTTTGGATTTGTGAATACATAAATAGAGATAGAGACAGATTTAAGAAAGGAAAAGTTTTTTTTTCTATATAATAGAGATAAATCAAAGTAAAATAAAAAAAAAACATGAATAGGAAGGATTACGTTACGACAACGGGTCGTCGCTGCGATGACATTACAACGTTTCTTTGATATTATATTTTTTTTTTCTTTCGAGAAGAGAAGATAAATTAGAGAAATTATCATATTAAAATAATATATTAACTTCTTGTTGTTGTATAGTTTAAAAGTAAATTCTTTTATTTACATCAAGATAGAAAAGAATTATTAAATCTAGAATTCGATATCTATCTCAGAGGAGGAGTTATTTAATTTTGACCAGGAACAGGTGGAGGTATAATACATAATTTCCAGAGAGTTTTAGAAAAATATCAATGCCATTTGGTTGCATTTTTTGACGGATTCATTTATTGTAAGAGATTAAAAAATTTAAAGCTTAATACTTTAAAACAGTGGCTTCCAAAGATTATGTTACCACGCCTCCCTTGAAAATATTTAATCGTATAACTCCCCCCCCCCCCCATTTTATAATATAATACAAACCGAAAATTTTTATTACAAAAATTAATACAAACTATTATATTTTTACTTTCTCTTACCTCTATATATATATAGTAAATACAGAGAGAGAAAGTATTGGATTCATGTCAAAAATTCGATGTCGAGATTTTGATGGATATACACTTTTTGAGGTCCCCTGAATCCAAAAAGTCGTTTTAGCAACATTGTCTGTCTGTGTGTCTATGTTTCAATTTTAAGCATGAATGAATTAAGCTAGGAGGTTGAAATTTTATATTTAAGTTAGACATCCCCCTGGAGCGTGAAAATAAGCTTTTAAACAAAATCGGCCAAAAAGTACTAGTACTTTACTGATGTACTTTTTCAGTTTTTTTCGATTTTCTCAAAATCTTCTCGAATGATTTTGATTAAAATTCAAAAATCAATTATTTTTAGATGCTCTTTCAAATGTATATTCTCATTTTACCCTCAAAATTGTTTGAAGCACACTTTACTCTTGTACGTCATAGGAAAGATAGGATAGAAATGGTTAACAAAATATAAATATTTTTTCATGTTTATAAATTTTACATCTTGAATTCAAATATATCGGCGGAAACTAAATATATGACGACACAAAAAATCTGGTGTGACATGCACAATACACAACTTTATCTTGCCGAAGGGTAAGAGAAAGTTGTGTGCTGTACCTTCGCGCTCATTTAGAAAATTGCTCGCTGTGGCAAAATTTCGCTCCTCCCTAAAGGGAGCCGCGCGACTTACAGTTTGGAAAACGCTGCTTTAAAAGATAATTTGATTTATTTCGTATTAGCTCACTTCTCAACTTATTCTTAGTTCTCTCCTCTAAGATATTTTTTTATTTTTATTTTTGTCTCAAGAAACTTTTCTAATTCTAGAATACACTAAAAAAGAGTTCAAAAGTCGAAACTAAAAATAAATTTTATATAAAAAATAAAAAAAACTCTTCTCTGTGGGATTTCTCTTTTTTTGGCTAATCTCCAGTTTGTGAGAACAAATAAATAACAAAGTGAGAGTTTTGTTTCTTTATAATAAATTCATCCCTGAAGGAAATTTTGATTTTGACCCTGCCCTTTTTTTTTGGAGAAATTATTTTCTTCTTTAAGTCCCATGTCTCTTAGAGAATTCAATCTCCATGATTTCGCCGTTGAATTCTTGATCAGAGAATTTTAGGGACGTAGTATTTTGCTTACTATCTAGAATCTAACTAAAATCATCATTACTATATATAAAGCGCTAGTGGTTAGCTTCCGTCTGTGCCGATCAGAACGCTGATTGGCTAGAGTTACTGGAAGTGGAGCGGGAGCGGGAAATTTAAAATCTAAGTCAGAGAGGGAAATTTAAAAATTTCCAGTCAGCAAGAATAAATCTGATGCATTTGCTCGCCGAAAGCGAACAAGGGGGTTCAGGGGGCGTATCCGAAAGCGGGCTTTACCACTGGTTTTATTATTATTATATAAAATTTCATTATATTTTATTTATTTATAATTATTCTCTGGTATTGTTTGCATAGCTACAAATTATTATAATTCTAGCGATTTCAGAACTTGCATTATTTTCTTCTTATATTGGTCTTTTATTTATCGTGGTGCGTGAAAGCCTTTGTACTTTTCGATTTTATTTTTGCTGGAAGATAAGCAGCCCAAATAACTTAGCACTACTCTTCCCTCAGTGTCCGTGTAGCTTGGTTGTTACTAGATCTTTTGATCAGATAAAGTTTGGATTTTTTAAATAAAATCACAAATAGAAATATCTGTGTAGACAGTGCTGCCATTTTGGCTGTCTATCTTTCAGTAAACATTGAGAAACATACCCTGATACATATATAGTATTTCTCGCTTCATGGTAGTATAAGAACAGATCTAATGGAGTTTTAATCCTCATTTTCAAGTCTACGTAATTCTTTTAATTAACTACTTATATTGTTGTTTTATGGATAGGGTAACGCTACTTTGACTTTGACTAGTGTTGGACCATTTTTTTTGTTTATTAAATATTTGCCAAGAATCATTTATTATATTCAATATAGAATTTCGATCTCTCGAATGTTAATTAAGATTTTTATTGTAATTTATTCCTTTTACTATAAAACCATTTTTCTGAATTCCCTCCTTCCCTCTTTGTTTAATTTCGGATGATTAGCTTCTGTGATGGGGACATCCTGCAATGAATTCTCCCTAGTTTATTAAGCACACTAAGAGAGTGAGAGAGATCTATTGATGTTGAACGAACATAAAACTGAGGAAGGGAAATAAAAAATTCCGTCTGTCTATCATCCTGGTGTCCTTCAAAGTTGTTGCTTGCATCCCTCATAGCCAGTTCTGTATCGATGACTCCGACTTGTAGACGCCACTAGTTCTTCGTAAATATCCCATTTGTTTGCAATCCAAACACTCAGGTCTTTTTTTTCCTAATAACAATACATTTATTATCAATTACTGTGAAGATATAACAAGACAGAGAGATCCTTATTAGATATTGATTTATGTCCATTTGGTTTGAATAAATTTCACGTGTGGATTTTGGTTTTTATCAAATTTTCATATGATAGCTACAGAATTGTTTTATTTATTTATGTCAGGTCAGAGACAGAGTGAGGCAGGCGCTCCACAATTTTTTTTTTCACAGTCTGTAAACTTTCACGCAATGAAATAAAACTTCTAAAATTTTATTTCTATTCATAAAATAATAATAAATTGAATAAACAAGATTAATTATAATTAGAAGTGATAGCTATGAAGATGGCAGAAAATAATAAGACAGCCAGTTAACAAAAAATGTTATATTCTTAGTCGTCATTTCGGTTGCATGTCGCGGCTTTCTTCAAGAACCTAGGTATATTTCGAAACAAAAATCGAACAACTTGATTGATTATTAACGTTGTGAGAACTTGCTCAAAAATCGCTATACGGTATAGGAAGCTTGAACTTCTGGTATTTTGGATTTGGCTTTTATGAGGATTACTCCTTCTCAGACACCCGGGAATTTCCTGGGTTACCCAGTCAGAGTAATCCTCTTAAGGCATATAGACCCTTTGTGTCTGTGGTGTCCCACTTTCCTACCCTAAGAAGTGACTTGGGCAATGTTTGAATTATTTGCGGCCAGCTGGATTCGAAACCGAGTCTTCAGACTTCGTAATCCAGCTTAATCACTTGCCTCCTCGAATTTCTGGTATATAGATAATTAATTCTCAGTTGTACCAATGTTTTGCTGAAAATAAACAATGTCAGTTGAAATCAGGAACCACAACAGAAATGAGATTCACAGTTTCTTAGAAGTTATACTGTGTGAAAAATTCTTCTAATTCACATTACCACCGAAACAGCCACACCTATAAAATAAATATTTTCTGAATTTAAACAGCCACAACGATGATGATTATGGTTATTATTTATTATTCATAGCAACCACCAGATGGTTAACATAAAGATTTAAAAAAAAATTTAACTTCCTGAAATAATATTTATATTTGTAAATTTGACATTTCTCAAAAAATTCTTTTACATCTCTATTTAGAGGTTGACTTGCAAGAAAAAAAGAACAAGATGATACCCATCGGACTTCCAGATGTACGTATCATCTTAACTATTACTAGGCAAGTTTTCTCTCTCTCTGTGTGTGTGCTGACGCACCCGAGTTTATGAATGAATGAAAGGCATTCTATATTTAATGATAAGCATTTCAAAAGTGGACGTCCTTGATCAGTAAAGACCAAGATTCCGATAAAAATTTGATAGTAACCGAAAATTCCTCAAGAGAAAATAAAGATCAATTTCAAAAACAATTTGTAATAATAAATTCTATTTATAATTACAACTTTAATAAGACTGAAATGTCAGCTTAATAACCTATGAATGAACTTGTAAATGCTGTGAGATAGGTAACCAAAATGACACAACCCACCAGTCGATCAATTGCTCTAGATATACTAAAACAGGCATGTAAATTTCAATGAAATTAACGTCCTCGTTATTTAGGATCTCTGAAACACTTAATAGAAAAATTGTAAATTCGGTTGCCTATCGCTCAGGACGAACTAATTTCTCCACCCAGTGAGTTTGTCAATTTTGTTGCCTATCTCCCAGGAAGAACTAATTTCTCCCCTTAGTGAGTTCGTCAATTTTGTTGCCTATCGCCCAGGACCAACTAATTTCTGCCCTTAGTGGGTTCGTCAATTTGGTTCCCTATCTCCCAGGATGAATTAACTACTTCCCCAGTAGGTTTGTCAATTTGGTTCCCTATCTTCCAAGATTAACAAACTTCTGCTCTAATGAGTTAGCCAATCTAGTTGCCTATTTCCCAGGCGAACTAGTTTCTGCTCCTAACGAGTTTGTCAATCAGGTTGCCTATCTTCCAGGTCGAACTAATTTCCCCACTCCATGAGTGAGAATATTTTTATACTATAATTTTTGGCGGGGACGTTTCATTAGAATCCAGGAAATACTCATCATTTCTCTCTCATTTCATTGGCCTGCAATTAGAGTGTATAAAACAAACAATACAATGTGTTTTTGTATTCAATTCGATGACAGATAGCGAGATTAATTAATTTACCGACGACAACGTATTTGATTAATTATTATAAATTAATAATTAAAAAGTAGAAAGCGCTACTTTCTTAGAAAAGTATGTATGGATTTTTTTTTCTTTTGACTTACACATGTTTAATTATTCATCCATTAAAAAGCAATAAATCCTTTATTTGGAATACGTTCTTCACTATGAAATAATTTTTAATTATTGAGAGAGGACATAGGTTCGGTTCTTCAGATAATTAGTTTAAATAAATATGACTAAATGAGCTAGATTTTGCTTTATAGAGATATTCGATATTGGTTCATGCGATATTTTACCGTGCGTCAAATGTCCTTTTTAAATGCTTTAATTTAACTTACTTTTTTTAAGGTCACCGATTTTAAGTCAATTTTTAAGACACTTCTCGATAAGCTAGAGGTTTGAAATTTAAAATGACAAAACCACATATTAAAACACTTTAAAATTAGATCAAATTAGACCAAACTAATTTGGTACTTTATTTGAAGTTTTACACTAATTAGACAATTTTCAAGACTTCCCGAAGAGCTAGAGATTTGAAATTTTATATTTCTGGGTCATTTCTCTTTTAATATAAATATCTCTAAATAAAAAAAGACTAAAAATTAAAAAAAAAAAAAAATGCTTTTATTTAAATTGAACTAAAAATAATTTCATTTTTGTTGTTAAAATTATTGATTTGTTGTTTATGGCTTAAAATAAAATCGTGGGGCGCTTCGAAAGGGTTATAATATACAATTATTAAACTATCGTTGAGCGACCTACGCTTTTATTTCAAGTCATGAACATTTAACAATTTTAACAACAAAAATGAAATTATTTCTAGTTATTGATAAATATTTTTTTGAGATCTACTGTATATATTTGAATAAGATAATAGTATTCAAAATACCTCGATTCGGACTTAACTAGTCATAGATATATTTAACAAGACTGTGAGTGTTTTTTATTGGCGAGGCCAAACATCCCATGGCCCCGGGAATCGAACCCAGGATCTCCAGCCTTTCCGGGGCATAGACGTGCTGTCCATTGCACTAGGTCACCGGACCCTCGATCTACACCAATGGACAGCCTTATGGCCCGGAAAGGCTGGAGATCCTGGGTTCGATTCCCGGGGACCATGGGATGTTTGGCCTCGCCAATAAAAAATCACTCAATCTTGTGAAATTATTTCTATTTAACAAGACTGTATGTTTTTTCTTGTTCAGGCCAAGCCTCCCATGGCTCCCGGGAATCGAAATGAAATTATTTCTCCCTTTAATTCAATTTAAATAAAAGCATTAAAATTTTTTTTTTTTAATTTATGATTCAAGTAATTGATTGTAATAAAATGGTTGTTCCTTTTCATCATTGCTTCTATTATTTCGAATTGATTGTTTGATGATAATTGAATATGGTTTGTCTCTAATTAAACATCTGTCCCACAGGAAATTAACTTGCTAAGGGTATGAGTGGGAGGCACACACAGAATTCACACAAATCCGTCACTACTTTTCTTCAAATTTATTTGAATATTTAAAATCTTTTAATGCAAATTTCAATTTCTCTGTAATTTCCATATTTTTCTTTCAAACTCTCTTGGGAAATCGAGAGATTTATCTATAAAAAAAAACGTGCATTTTTTTCTAATTCTTTTAATTGAAGCATCAAATGAAATTGGGAATATGTAACTTTTCCTTTTGTCGTTTTTTTTTTACGTCGTTGGCGGCGTCTGGTCATGTTCCCATCAGCCATAGACCTCCCTCCATCGTCTCCTCTTCCTCTCGCCCATTATTTTTATTTGCGGTCCGTGTTGTTGTTGTTGATGTTGTTGTAGTTGGGGGTCAATGATCCCCAAGAGTTGTGTCATTTTGCGGCACTCAAACTGTCGTCGGATTTTTTTTTTCTTTTAATCAGACCTTCGTTTAAATAAATATGCAAAAATTAATAAAAAAAGACTGAAAAAGGGAAATTAACTTTTACTTTTTCCGATTAAAATTTAATCATCACTTGAGTTGTAGTTTTCTTTTAAAATCCCCGACCAAATTAATCTTTAAATGAGTAAATAGTCGGTCTACTTATTGCTGAGAATATCAAAAATTTTAGTCGATCCAGTGAATTTTTACTTTTTGTTTATGTAGTTATCATGAAGAAAATTCAGAAATAGCATTTCTTTATACCAAAATTCTCTCTTTATATAGGCCTATATAGAGATTACAATTATTGAACTCCAAATAGAAATAGACAACTCACTGGGTGGCACCTTGATTATATTAGGTAAAAAATTCCATCGAGATTTTGATGGATATACACTAGGGTCCACCGAAACATGATTTTCAGCCGAAACCGAATATTCGGTCTCAATCTTAGTTTCGGCCGAAACCGTAACCGAAACCGAAACTTGTATTCCCTATAAAAAATTCATATCATTTTAACTTTTTTTTGAAATTTTTTCCGCCCTGCGGAAAATTTTTTTCCCCTCAAGTGCAAATCATTGACTTTTTTTGCATGCGAGTCTCATCCCAACTTTTCAGACTCAGGTTTCGGCCGCCGAAAGTTTCGGCTACTTTTTGACCGAAACCGAAACTACGGCCGAAACCGTAACCGAAACCGAATATTCGGTCGGTTCCTAATGTACACGTTTTGAGTTAGGTAGCCTCCCGGACAGTTGAAATAAGCTTTTTTACAAAATCGGCAAAAAAGTACTAGTACTTTGCTAAAGTATTTTTTTCACTTTTTTCGATTTTCTCAAAATCAGCGTTAACGATTTTGATTAAAATTCATAAATCAACTATTTTTTCGATACTATTTAAAAAATATATCAATAAAATTTTTCGTGAAAATTGTTTGAAGTACACTTTATTGATGTAGGTCGTCTCAGATTTTTCAAATTCATTTTCCGGCTCTTCCCTCCATAGAGCCAATGTTAAATCCCTATAGGGATTTGCATGTAAATTTCGATTCAAAAGAGATCCTCTTCGGAACTTTTTACACATTAAAAAAATTGTTTCCAATTCTTATGAAATTTTCTATTTATTTTATATTGTGTTTAAAATACCCAAATCCCCCCCCCATGAGATTAAAATTTTGAATCAATTGACTTTTTGATTACTTATGGCACGCAAGTGGTCAATTTTGGAACTAAGATGCTAAGGGAAACTAAATATATCTCGACACAACTGTGGTGGGACAGCACAGTATAAAACTTCAGATTACCGAAGTTGAAAGAAATTTTGGTGCTGTGCTTTAAGCACACCAGATTTTTTATTAAAAATTAAAAATGTTCTTGAATGTTTCGAGTCCTATCATCCTATCTTCGTAAGAAATGACATAGTTTTTTTTTTTATCTGAATCATCATCTCTTTATTCAATTAATAAAAGAAAACATTTGATATATAGGCCTAGAAGGCCTAGTTTATATATATCTTATGAGTTGTAATTAAAACTATCAAAGAATCAATTTTAAATGGTAATTATAATTAATAAAATAAATTTCTATTTGGAAAGTTGATGACTTGTATGAATGTGTGTGAACAAGGGTGGAAAAAAAAAATTCCTCGTTTTTCTGTTTGCCCATCAAATACAAACACGCCCTCGTTTCTGGTGATTGTCATGTTAATCGAGCCCGAAAGTGAGAATAATAATAAAAAAAATTAACGGCGTATTTCCGTTTTCTCGACGACAAATTTAAAAATAAAACCCAACCGCAATACAAACCCAGACAACAAACAACTCAACAGTCGCTCCCTTGGGGGCTTTTTCCACCCACACTCTAAAAAAAATGAAATAGTTGATATTCAGGTCATTTATAAATATCTAAATGTGATGTAATCGAAAATAGTTTTGATATGAATAGCTAAAATTATAATTATACAATTTGCCCAGAAGATAAATCACTTTCTTTTTGATCTACCCTGGTACAGTGGGCGCCACAAGTGCCTGCTCTAGAGTGGAGCCTTGAGCTTGGTCAATATTTTTAAAATAAATAAATCATCTTTTTTTAATGCAACTGAAAGGGAAAAGCTACTTTTAAAGATACCACTTCTGAAAACTAAGCATTTTGGTTGCCTAAGCCAGTGCTTCTTAAACTTTTTGAAGTCGCGGCCCTCTTCAAATCCAAGTCAATATCTCACGCCCCCCCCCCCCTATTTTTTTAAAATTCAGATTGGTGAAAAAACTATTTATAATTTTTAATTTGCAATTATATTATCATTTCACTATTATTGAAATTTTATAATTATAATCCAAGCATTTACACTTATGTATAATAAGTTAGTTATAATAATTTGTAACATTTGAAACTCTTCACCCCCCCCTGCGGATAATCCATGGCCCCCTAGGGAGCCCCCACTACTTTAAAAAGCCCTGGTCTAAGCTCAAAGCTCCACTATCTAGAAGATCAGTGGTGCCCACTGTACAGTCACCCCACGCCTGATGTGCTCGAGAGTAGAGCCTTGAGTTTAGGCAACCAAAATGCTTAGTCGTCTTAAAAGTAAATTCTCCCCTTCAGTTGCACTAAAGAAGATTTTCTTTCCTCACCTTATACCCGTAGTTCAGGCTCACAGTACATGAATGGAGACCACGAACTGACCGAGTTGGATTTGACAATCCTATTACTCGGCGCTAAATCCGGAGAATAGGGCGGATGAAGGAGCAATGCGTATCCCAATTCATGGATTTTTGCCATGGAGCACACGAAATTCACTTTTTTACATTTTCTTCTCAAATCACGAGGTAGTCTGTTCTTAATGGATGTCAAACAAAAACTAAAAGACCCAGCTGGTTCTAATTTCGACAGGAGTCAGCTGATAGTTGCCTGCTGACAGGAGCAGTGTTGTCATTTCAGCTAAGAGGCGGGAAATTCAAAAAGTCACGGACTTATTGACCTAGCCTCGTATTTCCTTATATTCAACAGGCATCAGACTATGCGAAGGGCAGGTCTATTTCTTCCTGATACATGAATGCCATATTTAGGAAGTAATGGTAACTTCACCAGCAAAAAGATTATTTATTTTAAAAATATTGGTTTAGTTGACTAAACTCACATCGTTTTGTTTATCTCTCTTTTATTTTCTCCACCCCAAATTCAGATTGTTGTGTTTGACAATTACAAACACTATCTCAAATTGTAAATTAATTAACCTTTCTAGAAAGTAACATGTTATTATTAGTAAGTAAATTTGTTGAGGGAATTTCCTGTTTTTCTCGAGGATGAGTTGAATAATTTTTTTTTTTTTAACTTAAACACACTCGTTTTGAAGTCAAAATTTGAAAGTAATTTCCCCATATGCAAATAATAAGATTAGAGTCAAGTCATTTTCGGAATCTTAACTACTCTTTAAAAAAAAAAGTTTACCCAACAAAAGTTCTCAATCCAATCACAAATACTGTAGTTTCTATTCCATTTCGCCTACCACTTGTTAGTTTGACTTTAGGTTTTATGAGGTATTGCTTCTTCTCAGCCACCCGGCTCACACTTCTCGGCAGTTCCTGGGTTACTGGAGTAATACCCCAATTTTAAGACACTTAGGCCACCTCAAATTGGGCTTTTTGTGTTTGTGTGGTGAGGTCTTCTCCCAATTTTCTACGCTGAGAAGACTTCGGCAACTGTTGAATTATTTTCGGCAAGCTGGATCACCGACGTGTTGAAACTTCAGATCCGTAATCCACACCTTCCGCCTTCACACCACTTAGTAGTAGTACATCAAGCTAAATTGTACCAATTCGTAAAAATGATTGTATTTCGCAAAATTTCAACATCTCAAGTTACTGATTTAAACTTTTAAAGTGCGCTCCAAAAAAACGATATCGATTGCTAGATTTTCGATCATTGACTGTACCTATTAACCACTTTACTGTTTAATATTGTTAATTAAAACAATTTTTATGAATTTTTAGCATATTTTTACTTTCTCTTACCTCTATATATGTTAATATATATAGAGAGAAAGTATTGGATTCATGTCAAAAATTCGATGTCAAGATTTTGATGGATATACACGTTTTGAGGCCCCCTGAATCCAAAAAAGTGGTTTTCGCGACATGGTCTGTCTGTCTGTGGTTCAATTTAAAGCATGAAGGAATTGAGCTAGGAGGTTGAAATTTTATATTTAAGTTAGGCACCCACCTGAGGCGTGAAAATAAGCTTTTTATCAAAATCAGCCAACAAGTACCAGTACTTTACTGATGTATTTTTTCAGTCTTTTTTCGATTTTCTCAAAATTCGCTCCAACGATTTTGATTAAAATTCAAAAATCAATTATTTTTTAGATGCTCTTTAAAATGTATATTCTCATTTTGCCATTGAAATCTTCTGAAAACAGACCACTTTACTCGTCTTGAATTCTAATATTTCGGCGGAAACTAAATATATGTCGACACGAAAAATCTGCTGTGCGACAGTCACACCAGATTTTTATATCCATTATTGATTATTTTTCGTGTACCAACCAGCAACTCGCGTCCCACAGATTGAGAAACACAGTATTAGATCAATGACGGCGAGATTAATATCCGTCTATCACTTTTTTCTTACAACATCTAACCTCTGCAAAAATCACTCGACTATATATTACAATTCTCATCACTTTCATTTATCTCCCTTATTTCCATATACATTTTTATCAAGATTTATTCTCCTATAGTTCTGATCAAATTCATACAGCGAGACTGTTATCTTTTTTTGGGAGAGAGAGAGGGAAGGGCTCAAACCGACAAAGAACAGCAGCCGACCAAAGGGCGTTGCCTAAAATCACCCTTGGACATCTGCCTGGACCATTGTCTCCGAACACACAAAGCCACGATCGTCTCGCCCAATCGATGGATCACCAATTGATTCACCCACCCCCATATTCAAAAAAAAAAAAAAAATACCCCACACACATGATGAGGTTAAATGAATAGACCCAGTGTAAATAATCATATTTTATTATTAGCCTATTCATTTCATTGATGGGAAATGAAAGATAGATTCTTTTTAAAATTAATAATCTTTGTAAGTTTTTCCATTTGAATCATTTGGAAATAAATTAAATAGATTACCCTTCTATAACTTAGACACTTTTATTATCTTGGATACATATATTTTTTCCGTGATGAGTTTGTGTTTATGATTAGGCAAAAATGGGGGCCCAATTATAAACAATAACTCTCTCACAAATTTTCTATCTTAAACGATATATTGACTGGCTAATTTACAATCTTGATTGAAAAATTCCATCTTTTTCAATCAAAGCTCTAATTCATATATTTAATTAAATTCTCATCTAATTATAGATAAATAAATATCACTAGGTTAAGTTTCAAAAGATTTTTTTTTAGCATATGCCCATTTCGACGTTAATACATCATACTCAGAGCTATGACACAAACTATTACAATATTTCTCATTACTATATATAAAGCATTAGCCACTGACCTCCATTTTATGTGCCTGTTTACCACTCTCTCTCGCTGATTGGCCAGAATCAGAGCAAGTGGAGTCAGAGAGAATTTAAAACTTTAAATTTTTGCAATTGCTCCCCGAAGCTGCGATTGCAGTTTATTTAGTTTATTAGCCACTTCAAGCCGACGTTTCGGTCAGATTTGCGACCATCCTCAGGGCTGAAGCGTGTCAATAAAACTCAAAAAGTCGATTGTATAAAATAATTTTTTCCTATTTAATAAGGACCAAAGACTAAGCGAGTCAAATTTTGTGGAGTTTTATTTTTATTGACACACTTCAGCCTAGAGGATGGTCGCAAATCTCACCGAAACGTCGGATTGAAGTGACTAATAATGTAATAGTTTGTGTCATAGTTCTGAATATGATGAATTAACGTCGAAATGCGCATAATCTAAAAATAAAAATTAAAAAATGGAACTTAACCTTGTGTTATTTATTAATAGATGAGAACTTAATTAAATTTAACAATGTTTCAACTATTGCCAATAGTGAATTCTTTAGATTATATATATTTTTTATTTTTTTGAAAATTATTTTAATGCATTGTTTTGCTCCATAATAATTGAATACGGAACAAATATAATAATTATTTGATATTTAGTAATCAAATTTTATTCTGATTTTTTTTTTTTTAGAAGAAATTTTCTCTACAAAAGTATTTTTTTTTTCTTCAAAAATTTTTTAATAAATGTTTGAGCATTTTTTTTGGTCACTCCTCTTCAATGAGCATTATTTTATTTTTATATTTGGAAGATCGTGTGTTTAAAGATACAAAAAGTTAACTATCTTCAAAATCCCCAAATGGGATTGATTAAAATAAAATTCGTTTCCTTTTTCGACGATTTCGTCAATTCAATCTAAATTATTTAGTAGTCAATCCTAATTGTTCGGAATCGAACTACTAATCAGTCGCACCAGATTTTTTTTTTTAATCGAATTTAATCTTTATTTTGTATAAGCATTTTTTTGTGCATATTTCATCTTTTTTTTTGCACACAAATTCTGATAATGAATTACCAACCATTAAAGATCTTTGTTTGTTTCTTTGTTTATCTTGGTCAAAGAAAAATTGCATTTTCCACCGAAAAATTTTAATTAAACGTTACGATTGTTTCATTCGTTCTTTTCGTCATTAAAAAATTTTATCCCGTTAAATCGCAACTTAATTACAACTCCTAATAAAATTTGCACTTTTATTGGTAGCCTTTTCACACCTATTTCGTAACAAGACATTAAAAAGGGTGAATAACAAACAATCTTCAACCTTATTTGGTCTAATTATTACAAAATAAACACTTCCTTTCCCTGTTATAGGCCCTCTTTTTTCGCTAAAAAATCCATTAAGGTAGATTGTAAAATTTATAGCTACTCAAAATCATCAGTTAACTGTTTAATTTTCATATTGAACAAATAATGAGTATTTTTTTTTTATCTCAAATAAGGAAGTTTTTGGTTATATATATAATAAAATAAAAATAGATAACCTAGAAAATAAAAAGGATGACTGCTTAATAATTTCATCCGGAATAACTTAATTTAAACAATTTTATTAAATATGGGTTAAAAAAATAAAAATATTATTGATTTTTATAAAATTTTTAACTAATAACCTCATTCGACAATTCGGATTAATTACCGGAAATAATATGACTGACTAAGGTATAAAAAATACATTTCAATTCTAAATTCAAATAAAAATGTGAATTTTTTAAATTCTTAAGCCTAAAATTTATTTATTAATAGGCTGTTCAAGAACCCTCCGTGTTTTCAAAAACATTTCTTTTTTAATTTGCACTTTCGGCTGGCTCTCGAGGCGATTTAGGAATCTTTATATACAGTAGAATTTCGCTTAACGAGCAAAATAAATTGTAAAAGAATGACTTACTTAACGAGGGACGATTCGCGAGTTGTGAGGAGAGAGGAATTCCCGAATTGTGCGCATGTTACATCATCTCATGGGAGGGGGGGGGGCAGTTCTCTGGGAGAATGTCAATGTTTCCCACAACGAGTATGATTCTGGAACGATTTATGCTCGTTAAGAGTACCATTGTATTATAAGTTTATTTTTATCGATTGCAAACGACTTTCCACACGCTTATTTTTGGAGCTACCCATCCTAGTTTCCCGTTGTATTTGGTATTGTTTCACTGCATCGATCTTGGTGGCTGTTTGTTCTTCTCCGTTGCTAGGCTTAATTATTTTTAAAATTCAACTAAAACAAGTTTGCTCTAAATTATGGGAAAATAAGTACATCACTCGTAATGACGTTAAATTAGTAACACAAACATTGTTTATTTTTTTGGAAATTTTTAAATTTTTGCTAAAAAATTAATTAGTTTTAAATAATTATTTTAATTTAGAGAAGGTATATAGCTGAGTGTTGATAATCAAATAGGTAGAATATAATTCAATTTCTTAATAGACCAGGGCCGACGTTTCTGTCACATATGGGACCATCTTCAGGACCAGGTTAATGTCTTTATACTTCCTACATTTGTGTATGCCCAATATAACTTGTCGAGGATTATATATATTTTCAGACATTAACCTGGCCCTGAAGATGCTCCCATATGGGACCGAAACGTCGGCCCTGGTTTATTAATAAATTGAAATATAACTAGCTGTTTGCTTATTCATTCTTCCTATTTGATTATTTTAATAATAATTTTAATCTTTATATATGATGTCTTTATAAGTTGCTAACTTCACAAAACTTCACTTATACCTCAGATAGTTAATTATATATGAAAAAAACTAATTTTTTCAAACTCCATGATTAAGCGCGTTCTTGTTTACTATATCGATGATTAATGTGAATCAACCGGCCCTAAGCTGGCGAAAAGACAAAAATAATTCTATTAAAAGTGAAAATTTCTCACTCTAAAAAGAACCTAAATTGAATTATTTGAGCTTTTTTTTTTAATTTGATAAACAGACGGATTATTTCTTCTAATGTATAATAATATTAATCTAAGCGTGCGACAAAGGGAAGTTGTCCAGTTCCCACACAATGCAACTTGACTTATGTTTATCCATAATTCAGTTAGAGAAAGAGAGAGAAAGAGAAGGCTTCAGGCATTTGCCTATTAAATGCTGAATAAGCCAAACCAAGCCAAGCCTCTCTACCGTTAGTAAAGCGTTAGTCGCCGAAAACAACTACAATAACCACAAACGACACATAATAATAATAAATATATGCTTTGTTGCAAAATAACTGCACGGAAAAAAATACTATTTGAAATTTTACTCTTTCAGTTCCTATATATTATGTTGTCGATAACGTCATTGGGACTTGGGAGTTTCAAGTAGTTTTTTTAAGAGCTTAATAAATAATTAATTAATTAATACTAGAAAGCAGTTTCAAATACTCTTAAAAATTGTAATTTTGTTAAATATTTCAACATACTCCATTGCGATCATTCGATGCTTTTCTTAAAAAACACTTTGTCAAAATAGCCTATAATCTCATCCAAATCTCTTTCCTTTGAGTATCTTTTTGGTATCTGCGAACAGGTAGAAGATGAGGCCAGGTCTGGTGAATATGGGAGTGAGGGGGAATAATTCGCATCGTAAATCGTTCGATTTCACCTTCATTTTCATCGAGAGTGCAAAAAACTATATTTTATAGCCGACGTTTCGAGCGTCCTTCACGCTTTCAGAGTAAACAAAATTGTCAGAAAAATACAGATGTTAAACTTTAATTTATTGTCCACTTCTCCGAAATGCAGAAAAATAATAAATAAATAGAATGATAATTATCAAAATCTGGTGTGATTGTCGTACAGCACACAACTTGCTCTTACCTTCGGTATGGCTGTGCTTGTTACAACAGATTTTTTTGTGACGACATATTTTAGTTTTTTACTTTCTCTTACCTCTATATATGTTAATATATAGAGAGAGAAAGTATTGGATTCATGTCAAAAATTCGATGTCAAGATTTTGATTGATATACACGTTTTGAGGTACCCTGAATCCAAAAAATCTGGTGTGACTGGCGCACAACACACAACTTTCTCTTACCTTCGGTAATCGAAAGTTGTGTTCTGTGCTTGTCACACCAGATTTTTTGTGTCGAGATATATTTAGTTTCCGACAGTACGGTACATTCGAATTCAGATTAAAATTTATAAATTTGGGAAAATATTTATATTTTGTTACCATGGCGACCATTTCTCCTATCTTTCCTATGATATACAAGAGTAAAGTGGTCTTCTGAAGATTTCAATGGCAAAACGAGAATATACATTAGAAAGAGCATCTAAAAAATAATTGATTTTTGAATTTAAAAAAAAATCGTTGGAGGAAATTTTGAGAAAATCGAAAAAAAACTGAAAAACTACATCAGTAAAGTACTAGTACTCTTTGACCGATTTTGATTAAAAGCTTATTTTCACGCTCCCGGGGGGTGTTTAACTTATATATAAAATTTCAGCCTCATAGCTCAATTCCTTTATGCTTAAAATTGAACATCAAAATTTTTTTGGTTCTGAAGATGGCTGAAACAGTTAAAATGGCCAGATCTGTAAACCAATCCAAAAAAATATCTATTAAAATGAATTTTTTTTATATCTATATTTTGACACCTAGTCAAGATATGACTGATTAAAAAAAAACATCTACTGTAGTTTGGAAAGATAAATATCTGACATTTATAAGAAATATATGCACCTCACTTATAACTAACATAATATATACTAACACACAAATTCACTTTCCGCTTCTCTAGTCTAATAATAGTGAATTTATTTTGAAACTATTGCAAATAACGATAAAAGGTTTTTTTAATATTTTTATTGCCAACTTGGAAAAAAAAAACCTCTTAAAATATCATCCATAAGTAAAAAGAAATCACTTAAATATTACATAATTAATAATAAATATTATTTTTTATCCAAGGCCACGGATAATCCATTTCATTTTTATTTCCTTATCTAAATTCAAATTTATTCAAACACTTAAAAAATTAACTTCCCCTTTCATTACTATTGCAAAATAAACAGTGCCAAAGGAAAAACTTTTTATCTAAAAAATATTTTATATTTATATCTGACAATGAGATGTAATATTTTATACCTACGGTATAATTATTGAATTTAGTAATTTCAAGTGTAATTTTATGTAATAATAATCAATCAATCCTCCTGGATAATTTTGATTACAAAAAGGAAAGTTAATTATAAATCTATTTCGTAATATAAATAGCAAATTTTATCTTCGATTAATATCTATCTATCTTCATTAGATATTACAAACACATCATTTTGTCTGACAAATTTATCTTTAATTAACCGCATTTTGCTTTCCTAGGAGAGAAAGAGAAACGCCGCTCTAGAATTTCAGTAAGCTTTTACTTCATAATTTTTTGAGAAGGTCCACTTGTTGTGTGACATTCACTAACACTTGAAGTCAGCCTTTTATTGGTCATTTTGAATCTGTAAAATAAATTTGGTGTAGCTAGAAGACCCTTGATATTTTATTTGATGTCAAATTTATTTATTTATTTTAATAGATCCTTAGATCTTGGTATCCAAATGGCTTAAATAAAATCATCCGAACCCGGGACCCTTGGTATAGAAGGCCAGCTCGCTAGTCACTACACCAAGCTCGAGGGCAATTATTTCTTTAGTTTTGTCTTTTTTATTCAGTGACTATAAATTTACGTTGTTTAGTTAGAAAATTTAAAATTTGATATGCATATTTTCTAAATTTATATTAAATACAACTTTTCGGTCTCTCATTTTGTGACCTTCTTCGAATATAGTAGAGATCTGAAATGATGGCAGAAACAACGATTGATTTTATAGCTATTAAAAAATAATTTAAATTCATGTCAAATTTTTACAAACGATTAGGCAGCACATATGGCAGTGAAGGTGTAGTTTGATGGCCATTTTGTTTCTCACTTCACTTAAAGAAAAAAAAAAAAAAAAAGAAATGGTGTATAATCTATATATATATATATATATATATATATACCTGGTATATAAGCTTATATATATAATTCGCTAATGTCTGTCTGTCACGCTCGACGAAGCCCCTGGCTAGCCCGCCGAAGGCGAGCGTCGCGGCTAGTTTAGTTTGTATTAAATACAAAAAAAATTGTTCTTGAAATCGATTTTTCGTAAATTCTCTTTTTTTTTACTTTTATTTAAACTGCCACAGCTACGCTCGTCGGCACAGGATTGTCTTTTTTTTTGGTGTTCAAATTTTTAATCTATACAAACTCATTGTATCTGAATTGAAATAGTCATAAATATAATACAAATTATCAAAACCGTTTTTTAAATTTAAGGCGTGCGTCTCGAAAAACCGTTATTAGCCGATTAAGAAGCTAGTTACTCTAGGCGCCAAGAGATGGCGTTAGTTCTGCCCATAGGGAAACAAGCGTTATAAAACGCTTGTTACCCTATGGAAAGAACTAACGTCAAAAGGTTCACTAGCACTTAGAGTATAATTAATTAAAAGCAAAAAATTTATTATTTTTTAACAGAATGATTATCTATAAGATGGATTTTTTTAAAAATATGTTTTATTTAATCTGACTAATCTAAAAAAAAAAATTATTTTTAATAGCTTTAATTTAAAAAAAAAAATATTGAGGTCGATATCTGTGGACGCTAAAACCTCTCAAAATCAGCACCTCGAGACGCGCACCTTAATATATAGGGCCTAATCCCGCTTTGTCTGTCTGAATGTGTAGGAAGTTCTTGAATCTCTTACTAGATGGCAGCGCGGAAAAAAGGCATTTTCTTGCGACTAACTTTATCATCTGATTTGATATATTATTTCGCTCTAGGCTAATAAGTAAGCATATTAATTTTTTACCAATTGTTGTTTTTTATATTTCGTGAAATTCATCTAATGTTTCATAATGACTACTCAGCAATGTTTTAATTAACCCAATACAAATGGTAGTTGATGGCCTTATAGGGCAAGGGCGCACATGAAGAGCAAAGGGAGAAAGCCACAGCAGGAGTGTCAAGGACACTCACCTGTCCTGTCACTCAACTCAATCTCTTGCTTGCTTTCTTTTAATCATACCAAAAATCAAAAGCCGATTACCGAGGATTTTTCTATTATCTTATCAAAGACGATAACAAAAGACTTTTTGACCAGTCATTTTGGAGATGAGCTCTTGCTTTCATTACGTGTTTTTTTTTCTCTTCTCATCTCTTTCTTTCTTTTTAACTAGATTAATAGAGATGGCTATTTCTTAACGAGGATTCCTTTCCTACTAAGAAGAAGAATAAGAAAAAGTTAATTTCTTTGATATTTATTATAGATAGTGAGATTTTTTTAAAACAGTAGTCTAATCTTGGATCTAATCATCTTCTATTTATGAAGGACTTATAAGGGTGCTAGTTAATAATTTATTAAATAATATTAATATTAATGAAAGAGAAAAATAAATAGGCAACCAAGTTGCAATACTTTTCCGCTTTTAATTAGTTTAGCGGAATATTTTGCAACTTGGTTTATATAATTAAATTAAATACTCGATATATTCTATGAAGTTTGAAATCTTTGTAACATTTTTTACGAATAACTTCTGAACGGATTGTCATGAAATTTGCTCTGAGTCTAGAGCCTATTGTCCTAATTATTATGCTTATGATGGAAACAGCAAAAGTTAATATTAGCGGAAAATTTTATTGAGGTCTGGCGACTGTATTGCACAATTTATCAGTTTCGGTTTTACAGAAAACCATCATCAGGCCTAAAATACATAAAAATTACATGTAAACCCTTAAGTCAAATACATCGAATTAGCTTATAAAAATCTTTTTCTTTTAAATACACAAAATTTTTATTATAAAATAATAATTTACTAACAGTGATTAAATGTTAATTTACCAAAATCAAATATATCAAGTTGGTAAAAGGATTACTATATGATTTTATAATAAAAATTTTGTGAATTTGAATGAAAAAATTTTTTTATAAACTATTTCGATGTATTTGACTTAAGGGTTTACATGTATTTTTAGGCCTGATGATGGTTTTTTGTAAAACCGAAACTGTTAAATTTTGCAATACAATCGCCAGATCTCAATAAAATTTTCCGCTAATGAATATTATATATTTGTTTAAAATTCCGAAGATCAGAATAACAAAAAAAGTAAACCTTCAAGCCTATTGGCTACTAATTTATTATGACTGAATTTCAAAAGATTTTGTTCTGAGGAAGCTGAGAAAACCATGTGTTCGGGATAATAATTTACCGCTGCCTGCGGTCCGATTCACTTCTAATATTAATACCTTCTTAAGTCCCACTTAGGACTACAAATTTGCCAAACCTCATTATAATCCGATAAATAGTTCTAGAGATATAAGCAAAAAAGTACATCCCATACATACACACACACAATACTGTATATACGTACGCACATTACATTTTTTTTTTGCATTTCTGAAAGATATATTAAACAAATTGGTGGTCGGGGGTTAGTTTTTTACGATCATAATAATAATCTAATTTTAATTGCGGCAAATAAATATGGAAAGGGGAGAGTTCGCCGCCCAAAGGGCAAGGCGAGTTCGCGGAAGGCAGGTCGCGCAGTTAGTATAAAATAAAATTGATATAATTTATTCGATATCTAATATTTTTCATGGATTTTAAGAATATTTCAAAAAATCACTTTTCTAATCCTTATTTCTCTCTTATAATTTTTTTTATTAACATTTCAAATTATATAGGCCTACTTACTAATTTTTATACATGTTCCTATTTAATATACATTTCATACAATACTCTACTAAAAAATCCTATAGCCCATCGGGGGAAGGTATATTGATGAGTGTAATCCAATTCAAATACGAAAAAATGTATTAATTAGGAATTTCTATAATACAGTCTTAATGGTCCTATAGCCCCTTTGTGAGGTTATAGAAATTCCCAATTAATACCTTTTTTTCGTGTTAGATTGAATTATACTTATCATTGTTTTGGACAAGTCACAGCCTGTCCTAGATGGCAAGAGATCACCTGTCTTGGGGTTATAGGAGGATTTAGTAGTGAGTTTGTCGCCGATGAGAGAGGTTGAACCCACGTTGAATTATCTCTCAAAGGCTTTATACATTTAGTGTTGTGAGTGTCATTGATAAGTGCAGTTCGGCGTCGGTTGGTCTCCCGGCAAAAAAGTCAATTTCTCTTAAACTACGGGCCCGATTTAGGTAAATTCCTTCCCAATTATTATTTATAATATAATTTAAGAATATTTTTACTTTTTAGCGAGAAATTAGCTATTTAGGGGTGGTGGCGGGGGAATTTGCAATTTTGTTCCTTTAAGTGAGAGAAGGTTTGATTTTTAAAAATTCCTATCTTAAGGAATATTTCATTACTTACTAATTTATTTTGAAAATTCCAATAATAATACACTTTACAAAAATAAATCGATGGCTATCCAGGATTTAATTCAATATTTTCTCCGACGTTTCGGGTGCTAGGTCTCACGCTTCCACAGGCCAGGTTTCGGTTCTTGAAAGGACCATCAACAAAACTGTTTCAATTTTTATTCTCTCCATTATAATGAGGGAACGCCCGCCGAAGGCTGCACACCCTGGACCCCCTTGCTCGCCTTCAGCGAGCAAAAAGCTGTGCATGTGTGTGTCTGTGTGCCTGAGTCTGAATGGGAAAAAGTGTGTTAAAAAAAAAAATCTGGTGTGACTGGTCGCACAGCGCACAACTTTTCTTACCTTCGGTAATCGAAAGTTGTGTTCTGTGCTTGTCACACCAATTTTTTGTGTCGAAATATATTTAGTTTCCACCGAGATATTAAAATTCAAGTTTTATTTAAGGAAATAATTTAATTGAGGGAAAAATATTTAGTTTCCTATGGTACCATGGCATTTTCTCTTGGGAACTTTCCTAAAGTCAAATTACAAAAAATTTCCGGAATAAAGTGTGTGCTTCAGCGAACAATCTTGTCTCAGACAGCTAAACTTGAGAATATACCTGGTACATTTGAAAGAGCATCTAAAAAATAATTGATTTTTGAATTTTAATCAACAATTTTCAAACTTTTTTCCTACCGCTCCACTCACAAACTTTCAGAAAATTTTTCGCAATTAGGCCATTAAAATCGCGTTTAACTTCTAATAATTAAACGACCCGAAATATTATTTCCCCCCCCCCCGAAAAAATTCATTTTATCATTTAAAATTGAACTGTTAAACTCACAATTATTTCTTTATAATTGGTTATCCATAATATTAAATTATCGAACTTCCTTACTTTTGGGGTCACGAATTCGTGACGTCATGACTTGTAGCGTCACGGCTCTCGACGCCACGGCGTAACGCGACCATGCCGATAGGGCCAAATTTTGAGAGGTTTAATCAAGGTTGGGAGCGTTAAAAAAAAAAAAAAAAAAAAAAAACATCAAAAACTAGTACTTTTCGACCAATATTGTTCAAAAGCTTATTTTCACGCTCCATGAATGTGCCTAATTTAAATATTAAATTTCAACCTCGTAGCTCAATTTCTTTATGCTTAAAATTGAACACACCGACAGAAATGTCGAGAAAATCACTTTTTTGGATTCAGGGGACCTCAAAACGTGTATATCCATCAAAATCTCGACATCGAATTTTTGACAATGAATCCAATACTTTCTCTCTATATATAATATATATAGAGGTAAGAGAAAATAAAAAGATCTAATTAAATGAATTTAGCATGGAAAATTTTTCGGGCTTTTCTCGACTGAAATCTCAGACTTCGGCTTTTTTAATCCGAAATCACCGGCTTCTTTGGAAATCCTGTTGGCTCTATTGTTCCTCTACCTTTTTCATTTTTGTTTTTGTATAGGCCTATATGAACTGCTGAACTTTTGTTAAAATTTAATCAACAAAACAATTACTCAAGCAAGTTTATTTTGTTAAATTAGATTTAATCAAAGTTCAGCACTTCATAGACTTGTGTTTCAAATAGTGCCCACAGTTTATATTTAATTTTCTTTTGTCTCAACATTAAACGAGAATAACATATGTTTTTAACTCTTTAAAAATAATACTAATTATACAATGTGGATTATGCTGTGTCAGAAATTTGACATTAAAATTTGAATAAAATACAATTTGTTTTGGAGGCATTAATTTTGGAATTTATTAAGCCCCCCGGGAGAAAGCCTGTTTGCTTGTCACCCTTGTCGGGACTCGAACCCTAGAGAAGGGTCATTGGGTCATCACATCTCGTCTTCTACTTTCCTCTATATTTTCACTTGAAACAAACAAACGTGCCGAATCATTTTTTTTTTCTTTATCAATTCAAATTGAAATTAATTAAAGATCACGCGCAAGTTTTTTTTTTTTTTTTTTCTTAAAAAATTTCGATCTCTCAATGAATACATTATTAGATGTTTTGGAGGAATAAAAAGAAAGTGTTTTTAGTTAAATAAACACTGGCAAAATTTTTCTAAGTAATCTAATAAAAAATATAGAATAGTTAAAATCCCACCAGTTTAAAATTCTTTTGTAATTAATAGAAAATTTAAAAAAATGTGACAATAATTTATTTCACTTTAATTGGCTACCAATCATTGAGTTGAAATAAATAGAGATGGGATCTAAATGACCTCCGATACCGAAAAAATACCTTAAATAAATAAAAAAAATCTGGTGTCAATGGTCGCACAACTTTCTCAACCCGTTGGTAATTAAAAAATGAGTTCTGTGCTTTTCACACCAGATTTTTTGTGTCAGCATATATTTAGTGTCCTACATTATCGTGTCGAACTTAAATAAATAGTTTCGTGTCTGCTCTCTATCTCTTCTATAGGTATCATATTACCATGTTCAATGCTCTGCCGAATTAAAATCAAATATCCCACCCAATGCAACATATACACGGAACACAAGGGAGGCATCGTCCCAGCATCCCTATGCTGTTCAGATCACGACTAACAGAACTAGTCAATTCCGATCTTCCTTTGTCACCATGACCTCCCGTGTTTGGAACAAGCTTATTTCCCCTAAACCTACATTCTTCAGACTTTCAAGTCTAATCTCAACAGGCATCTTCTCAGTTCCCGCAGTTGAGTTCCCCTTTTATGCTTCTCTGCTTTTGTTTTTATTTTCTTTCTGGCTGCCTGTGACCACTGGTCTTCTGTCCATTCGCTCTAGATTCATACTCGTAAAGCGAAGCACTAACATTCTTCTCATAGACCTGTCCCCCCCCCCCTCCCATGACAGAGACTGATGTATTAGGCCCACAATCAAGGACTTCCTTTCTCGTCTCTACTCGTTATGCGACACGTCGCTCGTTAAGCAAGTCATTCTGTTTCTCGTTATGCGAATTACTCGTTAGGAGAGGTGCTCGCTAAGCAAGTCATTCTGTTTCTCGTTATGCTAATTACTCGTTAGGAGAGGTGCTCGCTAAGCAAATCATTCTGTTTCTCGTTATGCGAATTACTCGTTAGGAGAGGTGCTCGCTAAGCGAGGGTCTACTGTACTTTCTCTTTATTTACAGGTATATACTTAGTAAGGAAAAGTAAAAATTTTATGGGCTAGTTTTTTTTTTTTTTTTTATTTGTTTAAGATCCTTTTCGGCATCTGGGACCATTTAGACCCCATTTCCAATTTAATTGAAATAAATTTTTTTGCCTGTTTCGGGATGTGAACCCTCGACCTTCGACACCAGAAGCGGATGCTCTACCTCTGAGCCATAGCTCAAGGGCTGCTGGGCTAGTTTAATTTTTATAAGTAATAATTTAACAAAGTTTTGCACTTATCTCACATTTAGCATCTTTTTGCTTAAATAGTTGAATCTAATAAATATTTTTATCGGAATGGAATTTCGTTCCGCATCTCTGACTTTTGGTTTTTGATATGCAATAATAAATAAATTAGACAACAAAACATTCAGGGGATAACGGATGAAGTGAATATCTATCGCTACCTGGAATCATCGAAATCAATTTTTCTGCCCTCCAGGAACTTGAAATTTCCATATTTTAAGTCGTTCGATTATATAAGCGAGAGAGGGAAACAATAGTATTCTTGTTTGCATAGATTTGTAGGCCGTCGACCTTGAATTCAGCATCCAGGTCCAAACTGAGATCCTATACTCACAATGATTATAGAAACTTAGTAGTACCTGTTAATTTTTGTCATAGTAATATCTTTTGAAATATCTAAACACGAATTTTCGTAACCCATTTGTATATTTATTTATTTATTAAACTAATAAATAAACTAAACTCAAGATTTATGTTTTGTTATTGGCATGATTATATAAATCTAATCTAAAGAATAATTAAAGAAATTTTGAAATTTTTAATCCTTCTTGTGTAATTTTTATTTTGATATCAATCTCTGATAAAAGATTTTATGTTGGGAATTCCCCCCCCCTCCCTCGCCCCCAGGGTTTTTAATCAGAGGTAGAAATCTTCCTTCATTTATTTGTCTTAAATTTATTTAAATTACCAATTAATTTAAATATACTTGTTTTATATAATTTTAAAAATTTTATTTTTTTTCACGATTACTAATTTATTTTTCTTTTTGTTACAGGTAAGGAGTCTTCATTTTCGTTTAATGCTATTGTAATTGAATATCAACCCTGTATGTAAGTAATTAATAATTCTTTTTTAATATTTTGTTTTACTTTTTCTATTAGTTTCATTTGTCATTCTTTGTTTGCAGTCGGAATTTTTAATTTACCCGTTTCACTTTAGGTCGTGTCGTTTGAAATTTTCGTAATAATTAAATTCTAGTTCATATTTTGTCTAACTCTCGTTTTTTTTTTGTATGTGTTAATTTTTCGATAAGTTCGTTTTCAAATAGGAATCGATTAAACAGAACTTGATTTGTATTTATTTAGACATTAACTTACTAGAAAGTTATTGGACTTATACAATAGAATCATTTGTTATTAATTAGACCGTCTTTCTGGTCCCTTATATATCAGGAGTTGTATTTTCAAAAACAGAGATATGTTTGAGGTCCTAGGCCAAGATCCTTTTAAAAGGTTTTTTGTCCAGTAGTAGGGCATGTTGAGTACAAATCGACAGATCCGGTGGTCCTACACTTTTCGCTTGTTTATATTAATAAATACTTGGTTATATGTTTTTCATAATTACTTCATGGACCATCACATGATTTATATAATTCTTTATTTATAAATATATAAATGAAAACCGAAACAAAGTGCACTTATTAATAAAAATCAAGAAAATAAATCTTCCATTGTTGAATTTTATTATCTGACATTATTCAAACAAAAACTACAACTTGTATTAAAAACATCTAATACATTTTAAATAAAAAACTGTTTTTTTATCTTTGAATAGATTTATAATTAATAAGTTTGTTAATTAAATATTTGCATTTTAAATATCCCCGGCGGATAAATTTTACAAATTCTCTCTTGCTTGTAATAAAATTGTTAAAAAAATAAAATTATTCATTAAATAAATGAATTTGTGAAATAAATATTGACTCTGGTAATTGAATTCAAATAAAAAAAAAAAAGTTTGAAGATAATCGATTTGATGGGAAAGAAAAAAAATCAACATAAAAGGAAAGAGAAACTTTTTTCCTTTTAATATTCAATTTTATTTTTTTTTTTTTTTTTGATTCTGAAAAGAATGATCAGTTAGCGTTGATATTCTTATTAAATGTGAAATTTGACCAGGGGAACCTAATTCAGCAACTAAATCCCCGGTAAAAGATTCGACTACCGAACCACCAGCCAGCTTGCTTTTATGATAGAAATTTTATTCTTCGCTTCGCTCGCTCTTGTAGCTAGTTATTAGAAATTCTGATTATTAAGTAAAATTCTGTCTTCTTGATCTAAGGATCGTTTCTTTTGATCGATCAAATTTATTTAAATGCGATTCTCTGCAGCGGAACTTCTAACTCTATTTAGAGTCGAAAAGTTCGTAAAATTAATTTTTTGAGTCTCTAAATGAGATGAATTAGACATAGGCAGGTTTGTTTTCCCACTCTTCAGGGAGAATAATCCTTCTGATTGATAGGGAATATTGGGACTAATTGTCCAACCCCTTCCCCCACCCACCATGGCCAAGAGGCTAGAGGTCTTGACAATTGTCAATCAATATTGCCTCGTGGTTTTAAGACTATCAATATAGTCTTAAAACCACGAGGCGCCGGTTCGGATCTCAGACAGTCCGATGAATATTTCTATCATTTGGATACCAACCAAATGGTTTAAATAAAAATTTACCTGGACCCCCAAATATTATAGTATTTAAAAAATCTGGTATGACTGATCGCACAGCACACAATTTTCTCCTAATTTCAATAATTGAAAGTTGTACCGTGCACTCTACGATATGTTTAATGAGGTTTTCCGATACTTATAAATTTTACATCTTGATTCTATCTAATGTAACTAAATATACGCACAAAATCTCAACACAGAATACCGTGCAGAGGAAAGATATTGGACAAGCTCGCGTCCACATGGCTTTTGAGCCCTACGCATGGGCAACCATTTACAACAGTCTGTATAGTTAGTTGCTTCCAAATGGACATGTCCCCTGCAGGGTTCTCTTAACAACAACTCAATATACAGACTTTTGTAAATGGTTGCCTGTGCGTGGGGCTCAAAAGCCAGCTTGTCCAATATCTTTTCTCTGCACGGTATTCTGTGCTTGTCCCACCAGATTTTTTGTGTCGACATATATTTAGTTCCCTACATTAGATAGAATTCAAGATGTAAAATTTATAAATATCGGAAAACCGTTTCATTCAACCAAACCAGTCATTCAACGACAAAGTCTCAATCGGCCTTAGCTTCTAGTCTCGTATAGTTCTGAAATACTATATTGGTTCAGGCAGAATATTATATTAATACATCTATATAACGAATTATAATTTACCAACTCTATTATATTATACTCCCTTAAAACGGCATCCAATAAAGCCGAAATATTTCAATAATTGAAAAGTTTTTTTATATATAGAGTCTGCCAGCTCCTTAAGTTAATTTAAGTACATGAAAAGATATATATATTAAACAAAAGGCTAATGAAGAAGAGTGTCCATATATTTACCCGACCTTGGATCGGATATTCTAATATTTATAAAAGAAAGAAAAAGGTCGTTTGAGTGTTTTCTTTCTTAATGAAGGGCTGGGTTGGTGGCCTTGCTCCCCCCACCCACACACGCTTCGTGGGGCCCACACGTGCCTTTATATATCGATACACAAGAACCAAGGTGATTCTAATAAATATCTCTCTCACTCAGATTCTCCACGATTTTAATTTAAAAACAAATTTTTTCTTAAATTCTTTCTTGTTAGGACATTATTTCGATTAATAAACCAAATCTAAAAATCTGGTGTGACTGGCGCACAGCACACAACTTTCTCTTACCCTTCGGTAAGAGAAAGTTGCGCACTGTGCTGGTCACACCAGATTTTTTGTGTCGAGATATATTTAGTTTCCGATAGCACCTTAGTTTCAAACTTGCATTTTAAATGTTGACTGCTTCAAATAAACTATGGTTATTTTTCAAAATTTTAATCTCATATTTGGACATTTTATACACAATATAGAATCGTAAATAAATACAAAATTTCATAAGAATTGGAAAAAAAAATTTTAAATGCCTAAAAGTTCTAAAGGGGACCCCCTTTTGAATCGAAATTAACATACAAATCCCTATAGGAAATTAACATTGTTCCTATGCGAAGATAAGGTGGAAAGGGAATTTAAAAAGAGTAGAGAGAGACGATAATGTTTGCAAGTGAGAGAGAGACATATATGTTTTCTTGAAACAATTAAAGACACAAATAAAATAAAAATAAATGGGAATTTAAATAATAATTGATTTTTAATCTAATAAAAAGAAAAGATTTAAATTCCGTTACCATGGCAACCATTTCCTATCTTTCCTATGAAGATACAAGAGTAAAGTGGTCTTCAGAAGATTTCAATCGGCAAAATGAGAATATACATTTTAAAGAGCATCTAAAAAATAATTGATTTTTGAATTTTAAAAAAAATCCTTGGAGGGAATTTTGAGAAAATCGAAAAAAACTGAAAAAGTACATCAGTAAAGTACTAGTACTTTTTGGCCGATTTTGATTCAAAAGCTTATTTTGAGCGTGTCGGGAAGGTACCTAAGTTAAATATAAAATTTCAATCCGGTAGCTCAATTCCTTCATGCTAAAAATCTGTCCACACATACAGACACACACACACACACACACACACACACACACATACACACACACACACACACACAGACCAATTTGCGGGACCCACTTTTTTGGACTCAGGGGACCTCAAAACATGTATATCCATCAAAATCTCGACATCGAATTTTTGACATGATCGCAATACTTTCTCTCTATATATATTTCATATATAGGCTAAGAGAAAGTAAAAAACATGTTATTATAATCTTAATCTATACATTAACATATGATAATAGAATTTATTTTGATGAAATTACAATTTCTGTCTCTTTTCGTTGCTGATGAAATTCTATTTTATTCTATTGAATGAAAGTAAGTTTTTTTTTTAAAACAAATCATAAAAAGATATTCGATTTGTTTAAGAATAAGGTTTTTGTTTATTTCATTAGGATCAAATATTAATAAACCCTATATTCAGGTGAATTAGTTGACATTTCAGTATAAAATTAAAAAAAAATGGTTTAGAAATAATTATAAATTGCTTAATTCAGAAATTTCGACTTTTCGTGCTTCTTCAGGATTTTGGAAGATAGATTTAACCCTACAGCTGATAAACGTTATATAGGCCCTATATCTATACACACAAATTCCTGAAGAAGGTCGAAAGAATCGAAACAAAAACGTCGAGATTTTGAATTAAGCAATTTATAATTGTTTTTAATAATATAATTAATTGATTTTTTTTATATTGAAGGTTTTTTTTTTCTACATTCACACTTTTTTCCTCATTCACACTCACACACACATATTCAGACAGTCTTTTCGGCAACTTAGGCCATATAAGACTGACGATAACCGTTATTATGAATATATATTGGGGTCCAGGCATTCCTATTTAAGTCATTTGGTATCCAAATGCCTTAAATAAAATCATCGGATTCCGAACCCCAGACCCTTGGTATACAAGGCATAACGATCCATATGAATATATCTGTTTTCTGCTTGTTCGTGTTTTTACACCCCCTTTTCGGCTACTGAGGCCATTTGGGGTATGACTTTATTATATATATTTTTTAAATTAGAAAGTATCGATGGGTACCGGGGGAAGTTCCACACGCTGATTGCTCGGGGTCACCAATCCCGAGTTTTCGCCGCGCTTGCCATTGCTTAACTGCAACGATTGTGGTGACTGTTGCTCATCTCCGTTGCCAGGCCTCCCCGGTTTTTACACCCCTTGATATGCGCATTACTAACTTGATTTGTTATTTTAAAGCCCTATCTCACACACCAGCGTTAAAAATACTATTCTCTAAACAAAGTTTTAACAGCGACGTTAAGATATTGCTTTTATCTCAAAGTTGTCAAAATCTTAACCTTACTTTTTAGGTTAAAGTCGCCATTTTTATTCATTAAATACGGCGTTAAAATATTAAAAGCTCCCCCTAGACATGACATTAATTTTTAACACTTTTGATAATATTAACACTTTGGCGTTAAAGTTTTTGCTTACGGAATAGCAATTTGAGGCAAGGAGATGTTAAAATGAATTAACGCTGATTTCAGATGTTAAAAGTTAACGTTTTTGCTAAGAGAATAAAGCTGAATGTATCTCCTATTTTAACTCTGGAATTTATATTCTTCGAGATATTATTATTACATCCGTCAGTATTTATTTGACAACTTCCCCTGAAGAGATATTTTTATTTGATTTTATCCCAGAATTTTAGTGTCCGTCTGTTTATTCTTCTAAGCGGATTTTTCCCCTGCCCCAGAACTTCACGTTCCGCCTAAGGCGGACAGCGCATAAATTGTTTAAAAATGTTTATCCCATTTTTTTTAAATAAATGCATTCATTTTGATGGCGAACAAACAAGTTTAAATCAATTCTTGTTTAAATATAAATCAAAGATTAAATAAAAAAAAAAAAAAAATGTTTCAAAGGAGTTGTTATAAAAGAGAGGTTATAAATAAATGAAATGGAAAGTATTTAACAGGTGTAGCGAGTGAGTCCCCTCAATGGGACGAATGAATGAATGAATGGAAAGAAGGGAATAAATAAATAAATAAATAAATATCCAAGATGTGACAGAGGAAAATAAAGTCTGGGTGGTGAAGGGAGTAAAAAAAAAAAGCCTCCCTTTTATTTTTTTCATTGCTAATTTAAATTTAAACATCTATATTTTGTTTGATTTTATTGCTCTTTTTTATAACGTCATTAGACTTAATTATTTATTTAAAAAATAAATAAGTCAAAAGGTAAACTTGTCAGAATTTTTTTCCCATTCCCTTATACGCCTAAAACAAGTGACCTTAAATGACCTGGTATTTGCCATTTGTAGAAATAGACTATAAGGAAATGCAAATTTTGTTTCCTTTTTGTTGTTGTTGTTGTTGTTTTGAGGTTATGGTCGAAATCATATTCTAATTCTATTTGTTTATATTCAGTTGCTTATTAACGCCAACGCGTCAGTCAGCCCGTCATTCAGTCAGCGTTTCGAAATCTCGAGGCCATCTGTTTTTAATGACACTTGAGTAACCCGTTGCCTTTTTTTTTTATTAAATCATTTTCGAATCTTGAATGAATGAAAATCAGAGAGGGGGGAGGCTGAGAAAGGCAAACTCTCAAATCGAAACGCCTGTGGCGCGGCAACCAACACGACAACTCACTTGCTCTTTGAAATATGAATGAAATTTTTGAACTTTTATTCCGTTTTATTTTTAATTAACTATTATTCGCCCTCCTATTTTAAGGGAAGGGTTTTTAGAAAATAATATTTTATTAGACCTAGGTATATCATTTGTCCGTACCAAAATATTTCAGAATCTATAAGAGTTAGAGCCATAATTTACGTTCTCTTGCCTATGTATATATGTAATATTATATATAGAGAGAGAAAGTATTGGATTCATGTCAAAAAATTTTTTAAAAAAACATTTTTATTTTTTTTTGGGTTGGGGCCCAAAAATTCGATGTCGAGATTTTGATGGATATACACGTTTTTAAGTCCCTGAATCAAAAAAAAGTGGTTTTCGCGGCATGGTCTGTCTGTCTGTGTGTGTGTGTGTGTGTGTGGGGGGTGTGTGTGTGTGTGTGTGTGTGCAACAAAATATCTCAAGAACAAAAAGAGCTAGTCGGTTGAAATTTTTTATTTAAGTCAGGTACCCCCTGGGACGTGACGCGAAGCTTTTGAACAAAATCGACCAAAGAGTACTAGTACTTTACTGATGTACTTTTTCAGTTTTTTTTTTTTCGATTTTTTCAAAAGATTTTGTTTAAAATTCATAAATCAATTATTTTTTTAGATGCTTTTTAAAATGTACCGTATATTTTCATTTTGCCATTGAAATCTTCTGAAGACCACTTTACTCCTGTTCTTCATAGGAAAGATAGGAATTTCTCCTATGGTTGCTATGGTAACAAAACATAAATATTTTCCCATACTTATAAATTTTACTTCTTGAATTCAAATGTACCATACTGTCGGAAACTAAATGTATCTCAACATAAAAAATCTGGTGCGACAAGTCCCACCAGATTTTATATCTTGAATTCTAATATATCGGCTGAAACTAAATATATCTCTTACGGCCCAAACAGCTTGGAATATTGCAGTAATATTGCCAATCTTGCTCAATATTGCACAAACATTACTGCAATATTGCAGCTCAGACAGCAACAATACCGCAATATTCTTGCAATGTTGCAAAGAGGCGGACATAGAAATGTTGCTGCATTATTCCTATGTCAGCTAGATTTGCAATATTTCTGCAATATATACACGATTCGCAATATTCCTAGCTGTATGGGGGTATATGTGTAAATATTTACATATGGTATGCCCATGTCGTCTGATGATGAAATAAACTTAAACCGAAACTGTCTTGTACTCGGGGGAAATTTCGTTGGTAGAGACCCTATTCCTCTCTAGAGACCATCCTTTAATCCGTATCCAGAAATAACATATTATAATTATATTTATGTAACATATTTTGGTTCTATATAACTTTTAAAAATTCATTAGACGATAAAGGAATATATATTTAATAAATAAATACATTAATATTCAAATAATCCTTTGAAGTGAAATTCTCATTTAAATTTTAATTAAAATCTCCAAATTTACTTTAATAAATGGACATAAATATCTTCTAATATTTCCGAATGAATAGTTTTTACGATTGGAATTTATTTTTCGGCTTGAGTTGATTGGTCCGAGTTAGAGGGGAAGGATAACGCATGCGTTAAGGCCAAAGGTCGCCAACCTAAGAATCCTAAAAGGAAATTATTCATCTGATGAAAAATATGAGATATTTTGCAATCAGATAAAAACTTGACCTTAGGCTTTGAGTTAGCCTAAGTATAAGGGGGAATCTTGAATTTTTACTTTCTCTTACCTCTATATATGTTAATATATAGAGAGAGAAAGTATTGGATTCATGTCAATAAGTCGATGTCGAGATTTTGATGGATCTTCACGTTTCGAGTGTCCTTTAACCTAGAGTCTGAGCTATGAAGCTGAAATTTTATATATAAGTTAAACACCCCCTGAACCGTGAAAATAAGCTTTTAATCAAAATCGGCCAAAGAGTACTAGTACTTTACTGATGTACTTTTTCAGTTTTTTTCGATTTTCTCAAAATTCGCTCCAACGATTTTGATTAAAATTCAAAAATCAATTATTTTTTAGATGCTCTTTAAAATGTATATTCTCATTTTGCCATTGAAATCTTCTGAAGACCACTTTACTCCTGTATTTCATAGGAAAGATAGGAGATGGTAGCAAAATATAAATATTTTCCCATACTTATAAATTTTACATCTGAATTCAAATGTTCCGTACTGTCGGGAACTAAATATATGTTGACACAAAAAACCTGGTGTGACAAGCACAGAACACAACTTTCAATAAAGGTAAGAGAAAGTTGTGTGCTGTGCGCCAGTCACACCAGATGTTTTTTTTTGAATATGTTGTCTTCACTTTACAAGAATAATAAATCATCATTTAGATTTTTATTATTTTTTTTTAACAAGTCTATTCCAACTAAAAATATTATTTATAAAATTTGATGATATATTCTTTTCTTGTGTGAGTGGAGAAAAATATTCAAATAAAAAAGCCGCAACGCCTTAAGGGGATTATTATTATTATTTTTTTTTTTTTGTTAATTTAAATCAATCGATATAAAGATTAATCATGTCATAATCTGGCATTTGATCATACACGCCCTGTATATAAATATATAATGTTTAATAAAGCCATTTGATATTATTTATTATGTGATGAAATCCGCTCAATTAACATAAATTTAAAAAAGTCATCGTTGTCCGATCATTTTTCATATTCCGGGACGGAAGATGGGCGATTGATAAGGGGGGGGGGGGGGGGAATAAACACGTGTCAGTTGGAGTAAGTACTTGCGCAATCGCTTCTCGATTGCATGATGTGATGACAAATGATCGCTATCTATAAAGGACTAAGAAGGGAAGAATGAATAAGTATGAGCATTACAAACATGCATGCCTTTGGTTGGGAAAAATATAGATTTTATTATAAAGCAGTCTCAATTGGACCATGTTATGTATGAAAGAACCAAGCGCAATTGTGATCCAAATTGAGATAAGACCGCTATCTTGTAGGGAAAAAGAAAATCTACCCCTTTATTTAAAACCCAACACTGCACTTTTTTTTGTATAAAACAAAAAGTCATTTTTTGATTTTGTTTACAATTGTGCAAATGAAATGCCCCCTATCTCAGATTTAGGTTAAAGGCGATTGGTTCCTTCGTGCAAAACATCGTCCAATTATTTTCAAGTTTTTCACCGTCTATTCAGCTATATTTATATGAATAAGTGAAGATCGCACTATTTTTGATTATGGCCACCTATCCAGAAGGTTAAACAGTGTTTGGTCTTGCTTAACTCAAAGGCAGATACAATAGGAGTAAAGTGGATAAATACCCCCCCTCCCCGAGAATTAAAAAAAATATTTTTCTTGGAAATTAAATTTTTTGATTTTGTAATATAAAATTTCAAAAATTAATACTTACAAATTTGATTTATGTATAAATTCTGGTAAACAAGCACAGACTTTAAATTATTGAAAGTAAGAGAAAATTGTGTGCTGTGCGACCAGTCACACCAAATTCTCCCCCCCTCCTCCCCCGAAATGCTCCTCTGAATCCGCCCTTGGTTTAATTTGAGCGGTTACGGTAGTTATTTCTTTCAATTTCCACCAAAACTATAAAATAAAATCTCTTGATTGTTCTTCACTTCACTTTACAAATTGAATATTATAAATAATATTCCTCGTTCATTGCAAAAATAATAAAATTATAATTTTCGTTATTATAAACAATAATAATAATAATAATAATTATAATTTTTAATAATAATTAAAAAAAAAAAATACATATGAATGAAATTAGCTGCTATGAATTGATTGTTGTTGGCCGCCAGAGTGCCGATGACGTCACCCCTCCCGGCTCGTTGATCAATCAGTCCTCTATAAAGAGAAGAACGTCGAGTTTTCAACCACGCTGATTCCGGGAGTGCGAAATATATATGTGAATTTTTTATTTATAAAGTGCATAATTTGTGTTTAAGTGATTGATTAATATCTCCGGGATGTGTTATGTGTTTAATAAGTGTTTGAAACTCCATATATAGATAGAGAATGGCTCAGCAATCACAACGGTGAGTTGAGCTTCTTTTTTAATCAAATAGACAAAAAAGATGGAGGGCGCTCCGTTTTGTTGATATTCGATTTAATTTCTCATTTTTAGTAATATTTGTCATTTCTCTGGACCCTTTGATTTTCTTTTATTTATTTTTTTTTTGAATATGTGTGATCGATTTGCTTTGAGCACATTTATTTACAATCATGTTTTCACTCACACATACAAAGAGAGAGTCTTTGGCGCGCGTGCCCTCACACATACTAGTATAGACACACACACACACTCACACACAATATACATACAATATTTAATTTCTTTTTTTCTTCCTCCTTTTTCTCATCGTTTATTTAATTTTTTTTGTCTGATTGATTTGCTTCTA